>JAHWFP010199853.1:0-13683 GCA_023313725.1 Lithobius niger
ATCAACCAATCCGGTTCTTTTTGCAATGCATCGCATGTAGCGAACGTTGCAAACCCCCTAATTTGATAATACAGTACAAAAATATAAGAGGCATCAGTGGAGATTGTTGAAGAAAAAGTCAGAAGTAAAACAACGACGTTTCCAGACGTACTGCATCCCGTTATCAACCACAAACAAAACCTATAAGCTCATGAGTCAATAATAAGCCACATTGAGAAAATACTACTTGCATAAATAAAATCGACGTATTTGCTGATGATTTGTCTGAGGTCACCTTACCTCCTACAAATCACTAGCAATACGTCGATGTCTTTGGGCGTCGACTTAGGTCTGTTTTAGCTTTATTTCAATTTTGCTAGTGATTTGCAGGCGGTTACTTAACCTCCTACAAATCACCAGCAATATACGTCGATGCCTTTTGGTATTGACTTAGGTCCATTTTAGCTTTATTTCAATTTTACTGCTGATTTGTAGGAGGTTATCTAACCTCCTACAAATCACCAGCAATACATCGATGTCTTTGGGGATTGACTTAGGTCCATTTTAGCTTTATTTCAATTTTGTTGGTGATTTTGTCGGCGGTTACTTAACCTCCTACAAATCACCAGCAATGCGTCGATGCTTTTGGGGGTTGTCTTAGGTCCGTTTTAGCTTTATTTTAACTTTGCTTGTGATTTGTAGGAGGCCTCTTAGACGAAATGTAAGGTGTTTTAATGTTATTTTTACTCTAATAAAGCTACGTGCACACCTTGGCATCGAAATATTAGTGTTCTTCACGAAATATTTAGAAATATAAGTATTTTTCATGTGTTGTTTTATGAAATATTAGTGAATTTTATTCTTGTCGCATGTGCTTTTGGCTCCAGTGTCTTTTTGTATTACACCTTTAAGTTCAGCAGACGTGTGCGGATGGGATAATATTATCGTGACATCCACGAACTGGGTCTACACTCTTGTACAACACGAGGAGGAGCGTGTGATTCCTCGAACACGTGTACCTTTAAGTTCTCCCATGTTTGCCTGGCTTTCCGCGTTCAACATAACAGCCGCCCCCGTAACTCAAATCTCAGCATCTGATTTATTAGTCGACATGATCGCAGAGGTGTTTGGTATCCATCTGTCTTGGGTCGTCGTTCCTCTTCCCAGTCTGTTTGTGGTTGACCAGGCTCGGTTGACCCTGCCTCCACCCCACCCCCCACCCCGCGACCCTACCTACCCTGCTGACGCTGAACGGCCGACCTCTGTGACGTCAGAAAGCTAGAATTAAGGCTTGCGGTCGGAGGTTTGTCGTCGACCGCAGGTAGGTAGCTTTTCCTCCGACTTACAGGTAGACGAATAGGTGGTTAACCACGTTTTGGTTTCCCCAGAACCCAACTCATCGGATCAGTTTGCGAGATCTCCGATGATCGGCGATTTGGGGCGACCAGGAGGATTTACGGGTGTCTGCTATCCATGGTTGGAATTTCGCCGAGTGTGAAATTGTGCTGTCTTCGGTGAAGTCGCACCTCGGAAACGCCGATGGCGTCATTAGAGAGCGGGAATCTGTCATTAGAAAGGGCGGGTGGTGGAAACCGGTTTGATGGGATACTTTGCGTTTGTCTTTCTTGTGATGCTAAAGCAGTCCACCTGAAACCAAAACTGGCATAAGAGAAGCCGCCAAGTTTTCAAAAAGGGTCGGCATTTGAAGGCAGTGATATCATTCAACCAGGAAAAGGCCGCCAAGGTTAGTCTTATTATCCAAGTTGATCGCACCGACTAATGGTTCTAAAGTTAAACGAAGACTAGAATATTGCTACTCGCGGTAGCAATCTTCAAGTTTTCATTTAAAGTCCAAAGTATTATACGGTGCGAGTAGCTTGGCTAATAGGGTTAACCTTGGCGGCCTTTTCTTGGTTGAATGATATCACTACCTTCAAAGGCCGACTCTTTTCGCAAATTTGGCGGCTTCTCGTTTACCAGTTTTGCTTTTAGGTGGATATCACAACTTTCATAGGACTGTGAACGTACAAAGGTTACAACGTCTTATCTTCATCTGTAACTTTATTTTTTTTCTGGAGGAATTTTATATCTATACATTTTGTCATTGATAATTTTTCACATATGTCATTGCCCAATTACATCAGCTGTTACATCAGCCAAATTGATACGGTTTGGTTTATTGTTATATCCATGCTTCACATGATTAAGTTTCTTCAATCTCATTTTTGCGCAAACTAGCTAACAAACTCTGAAGCAACACGGCTGTTTCGTATCACAACAATTTAGTTGCAATTTGGAGTGCTGCACGTATTGGACGGACGCATCTCTTTTTGTGCAGTGCTAGAGTCATCCATGCAGCAACACATCAGATGTTAGCTTGGCTCCAGGACAAGATGGTCGCTAACTGCTGACAAAACTGTTTCTCGTCTACTATACCAACCCGGCCGTGGTTTCGTAAAGTATACGAAAAGATTAAATGCTAAATTAGGCCTACTTAACAAACTATATTTCTAACAGAACAGGGTGCCAGAAATATTTCTATGTTTGTATTTGTAAAACGTCGACATTCGATCAGTATGCCATTACCTGGTGCTCTACTCAGCAATTTGGTTATAATTGTGGTAAACACGCATAACTTCCGGGTATGATTTCGTGCTGCGTGTAGGCCTGACTTGCTTTAAATTAAGTGAAACAAGAAAACCCTTGTAAAGTGTAGTAATAGCACAAATTACAAACGATGTGTGGTTCTTGGTGGTTACATTTATTCAGTAACGTTTCTGAGGAAATGTTTGCGCTGATTGAGTGAGCGAAGCGAACGAAATCAGCGTTTGTCATCAGAAACAGCACTTTTTCCTAAATACAGTTAGTAGGTAGTAGGCTAAATATTTGTTCATTAGTTAAAATGAATCTGGTCAATGTGGCGAGTGAGTATAAACAAAGAGAGAAGAAAGAATAGACACAGTTAACGTTTGTTTATGAACAGAAACCGTACGAAAAACGCGTACTACACTGATCATTTGCTTGGTCATTTGACTATTTGTTTTTGGTGTGGAACTTCCGTCTGCGCATAAGTGTTGTAACAAGAAATATCCTCGAGCGAAGCGAGACGCGGCCGAATGAGCGAGTGTAAGCGAGCGACTCGGCTAGTTTTATTTATTCATTTCGTTTGCCAATAAACCTTGACTAAAACCAATTTTCAGTGAAAGTGACAATGGCAGGGTGTTGGTGGTGGCTATTTTTTTTCATCGTACAGAACGCAGATTGCTGTGTTCTAATCACATACCTCAAGGCCACAAGTGAAGCCAGCCGCGTCTTAAGGTCACATCTGAAACCTGCACACTGCCAAGCTTCATATTTCAAGGTTACATTTGAAACCAGCGCACAGTCAAGTCACACATCTCAAGGTCATGTTTGAAATCTTTTCAAAACCAGCCATGTTTCTCAAGGTCACGTTTGAAACGTGCACTCTCGTACCTGAAGGTCATGTTTGAAATCTGCACGCACCTAGTTGCATATTTCAAGGTCACTTTTGAAACCTGCACGAGTGCACGCGGCCAGCTACGTATCTCAAGTTCACTTCTGAAACCCGTGCACAACCAGCCACATATTTCAAGATCACCTTTGAAACCTGCACATAGCCAGCCACACATATCAAGGTCACACTTGAAACCTGTACAAAGCTAGCCACGCATCTCAAGGTCACACTTGAAACCTGTACAAAGCTAGCCACGTATCTCAAGGTCAGAATTGAAACCTGTACAAAGCAAGCCACGCATCTCAAGATCACACTTGAAACCTGTACAAAGCTAGCCACGTATGTCAAGGTCACACTTGAAACTTATACAAAATTAGCCACGCATCTCAAGGTCACGCTTGAAACTTGTACAAAGCTAGCCACGTATCTGAAGGTCAACTTTAAAACGTGTACGCTGCCAGCCACACCTCTCAAGGGCATATTTGAAACCTACGTAATGCCGGCTACATACCTCAAGGTCACGTTTGAAACCTTCGCACAGCCAGCCATGCATCTGAAGGTCTTGGTTGAAACCTGCGTACCATCAGCCACATATCCCAAGTGCACATTTTAAAAACTGCGCAAAGCCAGGCACATAAATGAATGTCACATTTTATACCTATGCACAGCCAGCCACGTATGTCAAGGTTTCGGTTGAAACCTGCATACCATCAGCCCATATCTGAAGGTCACATTTTAAAACTTAGGCAAAGCCAGGAAGGTATATCAAGGTCATGTTTGAAACCTACGCTCAGCCAGCGACGTATCTCAAGGTCTCAGTTGAAACGTACATACCATCAGCCACAAATCCCAAGGTCAAACTTTAAACCCTGTGCAAACCCCAGGTACGTATATCAAGTTTACGTATGAAACCTGTGCACACACCAGCCACGTTACTCAAAGTCTCGGTTGAAACCTGCATACTGTCAGCCATGTATCCCAAGGTTGCATTTTAAAATCTGCCCAAAGTCAGGCACGTATACCAAGGTCACATTTAAAACCTATGCACACCAGACAAATGAGTACCTTTACAGTTTAATTGCATTAGTGTACACGTACTTCCCATGTCCGTCATTTGATATTGGATGCAAGTGGTACACTTGCATACTACTATATTTGTGACCCACGTTATTGTAACAGACAAACGTATATCACTTTAAAACGATCTAGTGCAGCGTACATAACCTTTAGCGATCGACACCCTATCGACCTTTCTAACTCAAGAACGCATCGAAGCTTGCGTTTTTCTTTTTGTAGCAGTTTTCCATGAATTTCAAGTTGCTAGACGCGCCTGACACATTCCTTTAAACCACGAGACCATTCGCGCTTAGGTCGACCTGTGTCCTTCCGCGGCGGTAAATAACAGCGAAAATGCTTTTGTGAAAACTGTCATTTTTGGAATTAATTTACCGTGAAAAGAACGAAAATGCTGCCTAGAGGTGGATGGGGGGGTGGGGGAAGAAAGAGAATTGAGGAGGGGCGTTAGCATTATTATACGTCACGTCATGATGTGGTCGCTGGAAGAATTTGTCATGGGCATTTTCGTTTACTCACGGTTGCCTGCTTACTGTAATATTCATGGTGCCTCTTTCCCGGATGACGTATAGTGCGGTGAGCCGACCCCCTCGACACGCCTGACCCCTCGTATTCGAAGCCTAATTGAGTGGCGAAAATTTGAACTATATTTTTGGGGAAAGGATGCGTGTTTGTGGTTTTTAAAGTTGGCGTTTGATAGTGTGGCGGCGTTTGGGAAAATTTAGTTTTGAAGTTGCGGTTCTTAATCATTTTTTTCCCTTCCTTCCTTTCGCCGTATTAGAAGAAGGATTTCGAGGCGGCTGTGTGGAAGTAATGAAATTAACGACAAAATTAATTTTAAAGGAATTTACGCGTAACACGGGGCATAATTACGTAATGAAGCGCCCGAAAGGTGGAAGAGGGGGACACCGGAAACCGCGCACCCATCGTTGAAGATAAATTCGTGGCATTTTTGTGATTGTTTTAAGTTAATCTGTACGTAGTAACGCAACTTAATTATTTCCTAATAATGAACGGGACGGAAAGCCAACTCGGCTCGATAAGAGTCATTAAATACAAATGAAAATTATTACTGTTGTCTTTCGACTTAAATGTCAAATTGCCCGAGCGGGAGTTGAACCATCCACCATTGAAACCGAAGGCTGAAGTCCTACCGCTAAGACATATTGATGTAGCCTTAGGATTGATACCAGCCTTAGTAACAGCAGGATTTTGGGCTTTGGTTTCAAAGGTCGTGGGTTCAATTCCTGATCAGGCAGCCTGACATTTTAATCCAAAAGTTAACGGAAATAGGTATTCATCCGTATTTATTTAATTTTTCCTCGCTTGCTAGCTTTTGCTTGTAATGATTTCACACATAAACATACGTGCTGGTCGGCCTTTAAATCAAGACTAGTGTTGAAGGAAAGAATAATAGGTTTTAAGGCAAACATTTCGTAAACTATGCCGACAAACCAAATGCCGTTAAGTTGTAGCAGGCCTAAAGCCTTCCTTCATTTACCACGCCACTGCAAATAAATAACCAGATTGCAACTGATTCCTGCATAGACGTTTATTTTATTTTAAACTTTCATTTGTTATAATCAGCGATCCGACTATTGGAGGTATGGTCGACCAACCGTCCGTGCATTTGGTACAACTCCATGTTAGTCGCACTACCCATACGGTTTGGTGGTCCTTAATACGCTTTGCATTATTACGTGTAAATGGATATAAAAGTTAGCTGAACTAGATGTTGCTCACTCCACGTTTACAGGACTGTTCTCGTTAGATCTGTGGATGAATAGTGACCATGGCAGCGAAGTGTCTGAAGATGCTCGTCTCGTATCTCGGAAGTATGAAGCAAGCAGCATAAAGCCTTGTTGTTTAAAATATAATCAAGAATTTCTTTAACACATGTGTGAACACTATAGGAAGCCTCACTTAAAAATATGTGTTAATAAGGAAAGACTTCACAGATGGCAGTTGCTGTCTCGTTAGTAAATGTTATAATTCTTGCCCACAGAAATGAAACGTGTTTATGTGCTATCATCGTTTAAGCAGCATTCGTTGAAGTTGCTAGATCTAAACCCTACTTGTAGCGTCCGCGGCCTATCTTGAGTTCGCTGCAGAAGGAACACAGATAATCGATTGTACGTTTTTGGTAGCAGAGTGCCTTGCTGATATCCAAGATGGTTACAAATCCAATGGCGGCCGTCGATTAAAGCCGCCTCATCCGGGAAGACCTAGCTGCTCATAAAATACTTGCAAGACTCAAGATACGCCGCGCACACAATAGCAAGTATGTACGACAACACGAGTTTATTTTAAAATTTTTTGTATCATGTCGAAAAACTATTGTAGCAAAGTATTGTGCTACTCTTTTCTTTTGCTTGTTCACGTATTTTTCTCCCATCTCTTTTTTAGAGTTGCTACCAATCCCCATAATTATAAAAACTGCATCAATCACAATAATAAGCTATGCACTATTATAGTGTCCGCGGCCTATCTTGAGTTCGCCCCAGAACGACACAGATAATCAATTGTACGTTTTTGGTAGCAGAGTGCCTTGTTGATATCCAAGATGGTTACAAAAAGAGTGGCGGCCGTCGATTAAAGCCGCCCTTTCCAGGAAGACGTAGCCGCTCATAAAATTTCTGCAGGACTTAAGATAGGCCGCGAACACAATAATATTCTGATTATGATTCCCACTAATAAAACAATAGTGATATCCAACACTACAATTTATGACAGTACACATGCACTTAACTGAAACGGCTTTTCCTACGCGGCTCGTCGCCATCTCATCTAATGCTAATTTGTAATGCCTCTCAATATACTTCTGTTTTTTTTTTTTAATATTGGAATTATTTTTTCACAGTGCTTGTAGTTTATTTTGTATTTTTGAGCTATACCCTCATCCACTCTGCTCTTGCAGTCCGTGGGTGTGTGTCACTTTTCTGATTCTCTTTGTTAGTGTCAGCGAAAAATTTAACTCAGCTCACGTGCCAACGTCCGCGTGATTATACAAAAAAAAAGTCCTGATTAACCTCTTGATAAAGAATGATAAGCTAAATTGGGTGTGACAGATTGGTTTAGCTGCTTCATTTGCTGTTTCTGATGTGGTACCGTATCACTTAATGAAAACCACGCTTGGTTTTCAGGACTGCTACCTTCCAATACAACCTGTTAATGACAAACTAAATATGTGAAATGTTGACAGACTTTCAACTTGTTAAGCAGAAACATTTAATCTGTTGTTTTGCATTTGGTCAACAAGAATTAGGTTCGAATTAATAAACAAAGAGGAGCGATGCCCATCGTGGCCATAGGCGAGAAGAAGTAAGGATCCAAGCCTTCAGTCGGCTGTTCTACGGCAAAACGTTGTCCTAGTAACAACTTCTTCAACGGTGGAATCCCAAATCTAGTTAGTCTAGATTTTTCTAGACTGAAAAATAGCTAGACTGCCCATGTTCAGTAACTGGCCATGCTTCTTTTTTCCAACTGCTCCTGATGGCACAAGTTTAAGTTTAGGATGCTTGCTGTCACCCCAAAATGGTGGTGACCAATTAGTGACATCTCAACACTACCAGTCAAATCCACCAAAACTGGAGATTGGTGGAGATAGTTTGGTACCTCCAAAACACATCAAATTCGACACTAATGTCTAAAACAGATAGAAGGAACTGTTTCACCACTTGTTCACATGTATTACACAGTAAACAGTCACCATGCGTAGGTTTCCTTTTTACCCTTCGTTCTGAACGTGTCTATTGAGCAAAATGTACGTTACCTTTCGATGTGACTGATAGAACCATGCGAAGTTAATCGATTAACTCTTACCTTGCGCGCGCTCGAAAACTTGGTGGAAGTCAACCACCTCTTCGGTTTGCTGTCGCTGATTTGTCTCACAATCCTTTACAGATCCGTCAGTTGCGCCTCAAGGTGTGATGTCACTTCCGTTCCGTGAGTCACTGAGTGCAAGCTGGTTGCAAACGTTTTGGTGGATTAGGTTGGCGGTTTTATAAAATCCTGACTGCTAAGTAGAGTTAGGCTAGGCCTTCGAAGCAGAATGAAGGCAAAGCATTATCAGAGGTATTAGTAGCCACAACTACCACTAGGGCCTTGCTTAGGCTTGGAAGAGCTAAGATGCGCTATCTAGTTTATGTTTTATCAAAAAATTTCAAAATATAATTTAGCTGTGGAGAGGATGCCATAACAAACATGGCGGTTGGTTTGTGCAGACAACAGTAGGTCTCCTGCTACTGCTTGTATTATCTTACATTTGTTAGACTTTAATTATAAGTACTAGCAGTCGTACCCAGCGTCGCCCGGGTTTTTTCTTTTGCTCGTGGTTGTTTCCCAGTTTTTGCTCAGTGTTGCCGGAATGTACAGTGCGGTGGGCACTTTTGTCCTGTAACACTCTTCCTTTCCTCCAATCCTCTCCCTCTCATCTCCCCACTCCCTTTTCCCCTTCTTTTCCATCCCTTCTCCGTTCCCCTCCTATACACCTACCCGTGCATCCCCTTCCCTACCTCCCTTTTGCTACACGTTGTTGAATTTGGATGGGTAGTTCAATTAAATACTGCCCTTCCCCCTTTTGCGAGATTTGGGCAAATAAAATTGCTACGGTCTCCATCCCAAACAACCCACAAAAGTTCCTTTTAGCTGTGCGTAATCATATGCTTAATGGTACCAGACGCGCTGCCTCCCCCCCCCCATGTCTTTAGTTTCTAAAGAGCAGGGATGAGAGAAGCACTGCCCCACGCATGGGCATTCTTCATTAAGGATACCCCCCCCACTCCCAGTTTATCAGTTTGGCTTGAGCGATCCATACCGTGTGTAAAATAACTGTCCTTCGTGCATGACGTCATTTAAGGCATGCCTCTGTGATGACCGTGCAGAACAAATTGTTAGTCGAGGCAGCAATGTGCCAATTTCAACTTCTTTTCAACGCAACAACATACCAGTTTCAACTTCTAGCCAAAGAATTGATACAATCGCCGTTTTCATTGTAGGGGTTCCCCTTTAGGGGGTCGTTGTCTTTGTTTCTGCTATGAGACTTTTGTTTATAATATAAGATTTATCATTTGTGGATACCTGGTTGATGTGGGTTTATTCTTGTGTAGTGTTTGTCATGATCACGTGATCAAGACACGACATTTTAATCGTGTTGAAAATTAAGTGCTGTCTCCAACTTATCCATGCTTCGTGGGTCTTCAGGCCTTGTCAGTGGGCCCCACGGTGGTTTTTTTAATTTTATGATCAGTGGTAGAGACGACCGACCCACTCGTGCACAAAGGGGCATTCTGAATCCAAGCTTAGGCTAACTAGGAGATGGTGGAATGCCGAAAAGGGATTCGTTTTTAACCATCAGTCAAACAGCCTCCAGCAAATTAAGCAACCCAACAGGCACCGACAGTCCAATTGAACAAACAAGCAAACAAACCAAGCAACAACCGCCCGCGACCATAATAGATAGATAGAAACAGAGAAAGACAATGCACGCAATTTCATATCCGCAAAGCTTCCCACAATCCAGTTAATTCCATCGCATCACTTTTACCCCGATGTCACTTAGCTTGATTAATGACGGCATTCCTGGGCGACGCGGTGCCGTCAAAATGGAAAGTGCGGATGGGGGGAAGATTGTTGGGGCAGGGGAGGGGGGGGGAAGCACTCTCAAGCGACTTTTCGATTATTGGAGTTGCACTCCAGGCATTTGATGGCCGCCCCATGCCTCGAAGAGGACGGTAATTTTCAAAATTTGAAAAAGAGAGGAGGAAAAAAAATGAATGAAAAATATTGGCGTTGTCTTTGGTTTTACCGTGACACTTGTTGGCCATACTAAGTCTTATGTATGCATGGTGGTGGTGGCAGCGCCATGCTAAAACTGGCAGTTGAACCCAGTGAATCTAAAAACCCGAACATGTCATTGTGAGTTAATTTTGGTAACCAATTTTGATTGTTTAATTCGCTCGATTGAGTCAAATCCATTGCCTCATAAATGGAGCGAGGAAATCATTCATACCATCGCACTCGCGACATCGTTACCTGCATTTGGCATGGATTTGTTATATTTTGCAAGCCTGTAACTATCCCCAATTAAGTGGGTCTGCCTCACGCATTACTGATTTTATAGTGTGGTTCAGCCAAGGTGAGAAATCGTGCATCGGAATTGTTTCAGTAAGCAGTGAGTGTTGGCATGGAATGGATCATGGTTCAGCTGTAGGTCACTGTTTTAGCACGGGTCACTTCAACATGGGTTACTATGGAACCTGGAGCCCCAGTGATCCTGAATAACCCTTTGACCCAATGACATTATACTAAATTACAATTCAGGGTGTTAATTATGCTAATACTACTGTTGTTATAGTAGTATTAGTATTAATGTGTGTCCTTTTAAAGCAACATCCAGCCTGCCTTATAACCTTCCACCTGCCTTACAACACCAACGCGACTACCACAGCTAAGGTCAACTGAGACGGTAGCTTCGTTCCTCGCAGCGAAAAACATAGCTACTGTCTCAGTTGGCATTGCACCTAATAGTCCATCCAGCGTGGACCCATTGATTGTGTCGTCAAAAACGGAATGATTCTTGTATTTTAAAATTAAAATTTATAATTTTCTAGACTAATGTCTTATAATTTTGCTTTGGCGATCTACTAGAATAATTAATTTTAATTTTTACTGCATTAGCCTTCTAGATTTTTGATCTCATAGTAATTACTAGTAAACAATTAAAATTAATACTGCGCACACACAGATAAAACTTCCAAGGTCATTGTAGGCGCGCGATGTATCATATATGTTTGGGGCGAACGTATGTAAAGTTAGTAATATTCAACAGAAAATCTCCTAGACGCCACATTTTAAAGCAAGGGATTTTTAGCAAGGGAAAGACTACCGGTAAGGAAATAGACCTTTGGAGGCGTACTTGATGTGGAGGATCGAGAAAAATGGTGCTGGGAGGTATATCCCTTTAACATAAAAGCCTAAACGCTCTTTTTGTATTTTCTTTTTTTTATTCTGTGAAGTGTGACTGCATAGAATAAGAATTATTATTTTTTTAGTGTAAAACATAAACCCCTAGTTACTTCAAAAAAAAAATTCAAAACATGTATGAAAGATGACAGCATAAAGATTCACAACCTTCAGGATTAAATGAAGAATTTAATAACCTGTTTGTCAGTTCAGTCACCACTGATTGCATTTTCTGATTTCTGCAAATAAATCTGGGTCTGTGTGGGATTTTAAACCGGAATTATTGGGGTACTCTGGGTCAGTGTGTCAATCCGTGTTGCTGGGTGATGGGTCATGAAAATATGCACCCATTCGCTCTCGATACGAACGTCCTAATCGGCTATGGTGACTTCTCCCAAATCTCATCAGCTCACCATCAGTGACATCACGGAAACCAGTCCAAAACCTATCTAGATTTTTGGCAACAAGGCCAAAAAAAACCAGAGAATATACTGGCCTCTCAACTTTCATCAACTTTTCATAAGTTTCCATTCATCGCACGAATCAGGATAACAATGTAAACCCGGAGAAACTATTACTTTCTCGTTATTGTAACTGCCTGCCAACCGATGTTGTAGTACGTAGCGGCCCATTGCTCAATCGTTCCATCCACCAAGGTTATTTAGTCTATGCTTATTTTGACTAATTTAACTTGAACCGATTTTAAGTTTGTACCTCATCGGTCCCAACTTAACCTTCACTTCAGGCACAATGAGCATCGTCAGTTCACACGTAAGTCGGATGAGCATGTTGAATTTCCATCTTCAATAAACCTATTTACCATTTTTAATACTTAGCCATGTTTGGGACTTACTTCCTCACCTAGTCTACCCCCAAGTTACGTTAGGAATCCCTCCACCTCAGGTTTAAAGTATAGGGAATTCTGGCTGAAGCTGCCAATTCCAATCCAGGTTCCCTACAGGGTTAATCTGTTATGGGTATAGTGTTAAGGATGTTTGTCTGTAAACTCACCCAATCAGATTTTAGAAAGCAAATATCGTTCCTGCCAAGACCTAGCACTAATGACTTTAGTCATCGAACACCTTCCATTCCATTATTCCATTAATACATTAATGTGGTGGTTCGTGTTTGAATGCAAGTTGGCTATAGGAAAGGTCAACAGCTAACGTCTTCAGCTGTTAACTTCACCTCACGATAAGTGGTTGCCTAAACTCTACGATGATGCAAAGCAAACGTCTTTCATTATATTCCCAGATAAGCAGTGTTTGTCTGGAATTCTACGCTGTTTGCTTCGGCAGCTAACGTATTATATGCCATTAACGATATTGGCCTGATGAAATAGTGTCTGCCGGCAATTTAATAATATCGGATTCGGTAGCCAATGTTCTCCCTGCCATTAACAATCTTGTCAGTATAAGCTAGAAACGTCGAATTCAGCAACCAATTTCTTCTCTTCCATTAACAACCTTTGCCTGATGAATTAGTGTTTCAGTAACTCACCACCATAGTCCTTAGCAACCAAATTGTTCTCAACCATCAACAACGTTAGTCTGATGAATTAACGGTTGTCTGCAATTCAGGAACGTTGGCTTTGGCCGTTATTATATTCTCTACTATTAACAGACTTGACCTGTTAAGTTAGTATTCGTCTGTAATTCAGCATTGTAGGCATCAGCACAGCTAACATCTGCTCTGCGATAAACAACCTTTACCCAATGAGTTTATCTGCAATCCACCACCATCGGCTTCTGAACCAATACTTTCTCTGCCATTAACAGCCATTACCTGATTTTGTCTTTAATTCAGCAATGTATGCACCAGATAACGTCTTTTTTTGCCATTTACAACCTTGACAACGTTGTCTACAATTCAGATATGTATACATTCACTGCTGTTTACAACCTTGACCTGGAGAATTAGTATTTGTCTGTAATTCATCAATGTAGGTATCAGACAATGTCTTCTTTGCCATTAATAACCAAGGTTTGTCTACAATTCAGCTATGTATACATTCGCTGCTATTTACAAACTTTACCTATATGAATTAGTATCTGTCTGAAATTCACCAATGCAAGCATCTACAAAAATAGTTTCAGTAGACAATGTCCTCTTTGCCATTAACAACCTTGACAAGATAAGCTAGCAGTTTTCTACAATTCAGTTAACGTTGGCTTTAGCAGCTAGGGTATTCT
>JAHWFP010199853.1:18111-38592 GCA_023313725.1 Lithobius niger
TTCGGTGCGATTAACTTGGCTAATAGGATTAACCTTGGCGGCCTTTCCCTGGTTGAATGATATCACTACTTTGAAAGGCCGACCCTTTTTGTAAACTTGGCGGCTTCTCTTACCAGTTTTGGTTTTGGGTGGATATCACGACTTTCATAGGCCTGTGAATGTAGAAAAAATCCCATGGTGTAATTGTCACCCCTACCTTTTTTGTCTGGAGGTATTTTATTGTATGAATGTTCTCATTCATAATTTTCAAATTTGCTATTGTCATTCCAAATAAATTAATAACAAGCGTAACAGGGTGGTAATTGCAAGGACCTAATCAATTCCTATGGAATAAAAGATACCCTGTGTCTTATTGAACCAGTAACGAGAAATTTATTCGGGTCGTGGGGCAGATAATTCATTTTGAATTCGCGTACCGTAAAATAAAAAAAACTATTTGGATTTGGTGGGGAAAAAAACGACCAAACCTTTGCAATAAAAGATACTCCGTCTCTTAGTGAACCACCTATTTGCAACAACAATGAATTCTGACAATTAGATACTGAAACGATAAGCGTGTTATAATCTACTGTTGGATGACAATACAAATAATGATTACAACAATAATTTTGCACTTACGAGCCACTTCAGGACTACGTGCTTCTAGCTGTAATCCCCCTTTTAGAAAAAGGCACTTCCCCGTACGACGCCTTACCTGTCTGCCGAAATTTAGATCTGGCAACTTTCCCTAATCAGTTGTAGACGTGTCGTTATACCCTATGAGAATTAACATGGGCGCCTGCGGACTAGTTACTAGTCACCAGTAACACAAATCAACGTTATTGAGGACACTTTCTCTCCATGAAGGACACGTTCCCACATTTTCGTGTTGAGTTTTTCTTTGTTACTGGACCCAAGACACCTGATTCAAACGATTTGCAAAGATTTCTACCGCATGGGGATTTTACCCCATTATGCTGAAATCACGAATAAGTTGGTTTCAGTTAAAAGACACAGTCTGCTAGTGAGCCGCCATCTGACAACAATTACACTCTAACAATTACGCTGTGACAATTAAGCTCCAACAACAATAAAACGTCTACTTGGCGGCGACACACTAGCGTGTGTCTAGATGTAACCTTGTACACCTTTGGGGATAGAAAATGATCGCACTGTATCAAGGTTCAAGTAGCCCGACAACAATGCAAACTTTTTCATTGTTGTAAATAAGAACATACATTACAGAAGGCAGAAGGAATTCTCCATTGTTGGTATCAAAGAGTGGCATTGTGGAATGGCATTGTTTAAAGCCCCAGTATAACGAAAACGATCGTTTTTTATGCCCAAATGTGTACTTCTGTGTTAACAACTAAAAGTTCATTAAAATTAGACTACTTTTTTGCACTAAGTAAGCCGTAAAAACAAGTGAAACTGGTTAAATATGTGGGAAAACATCCTTCCTGAAATTTGGGTAAATAACCTGGGAAATAAACCCTTTCCATTTTTACAGCATTTGATTTTAGAAACTTCGATCGCACGTATAATTTTTGGTAAATTACCATAATTTAGAATGGGTATAGACAGATAGTGCCATCTATGGCCCGGTTTTAATAATGCTTAAGGCTTACGTTAATAAAAATGCGACGTAGCGATCGCGAGCGGAGTCTTGGCTTGCTTCTAGTATGACTCAGAAGATTAAGTCAGTTTTTTTATGTTCAATTATACAGGGTATCCCCAAAAGCCCCAAAACAGACTCACAGTCGTACCGAGGCCCACACCCTGGGATTCAAACCACAAACGACGTTGTAGGTGTGATCCAACTAAATTGAACGAGGCAGTTTGCTACCACCTACGTCCCTTTACGACGTCTTTAGCCTGAGTAAGACATAGGGATGAAGAGGAAATTCCAAATGTTTGTTGACGGCTGCCATTTTGGATGGGCTCATCGTATCGAAGCTGTCATTGCAGCACTTTACTCGCCTTATGTAAAAAAAATGCAAGGTATTCCTCTTCCCCCCATTCCATTGAAAATTTCTGAGTTGGGGCCCCTGGGACCCCCCTCCCCCCATCAAGGGGGGCAGGCATAATGCCGGTTTACAAAAAGGTAGCTCCTTTAACCTAACTTACATTGCCAGTGTCACTATTTTCTTTCAACCCCTTAAAAAGTTGTGAGGGTGTTCATTCTGGGAATTATATGACACCCTGTATATTGTACATAATACTCAAGTAGTCAGGTTTGTGTTACATTCTAAGCTTTCCTCCCGTATTGGTGCCTTGAAAAAAAATATACACAATGATTCATGAAGTACTGCAAAAATGGGCCTATAAGATGTAGCGTATAAAATGTAGGCCTATACGAGATAGCGTGCCTCATTTTAATGGCGCATTTTATTGGGCCTTTCTACTGGCACACTAAACTAGAGCAGATAACTTGGAGTAATCGTGGGTATTTCGTATTATTATATCTTTGATAGGCCTGTATTATGTAGGCTTACATTTTCCAAGTCTACATTGTTTAGCTAATAGGCCTATTTTTCCGAGTACCTTATGAATCACCTCCTATACGTCCATACAGGGGCCCTCAACTTTCAAAAAAATGGGGTGGGGAAGGGTAAAATAAGAGCAAAGGACATTAAAATAAGAAGGGGAAGCAAAATTTTAAATGCAAAATGTAAATAAAGGCAAGCACTGCTCTGATCCATTCTGATGGAACATTTGGTTGAAAAATGTAACGTGCGAAAAATGCATACGTTATTAAACTGCAGTTATGTACACACACTTTTGCAAACAGCGACATCTTGTGGCACGAAATCGTATTAAACTGGTAAATTCTTTCTTTTTATTGTTTAAAATGCTATGCGATAGATTTTAATTGTTTGTTTTGCTTTTTTTTTTATTTAGGGGAGTTAACAAGGCGTATTATTGAAATTAACAAGCGCAAATCAACTTATTTGCCCTATAAGTGGAACGTTACATTGTTAAAATGTTCGTTTTCCCCTCCCGAGACCCGAGGCTGTAGATTAACCTTGGCGGCCTTTCCTTGTTGGAATGATATCACTACCTTCAAAGGCCGATCGATTTTGGAAACTTGGCTGGTTTTTCTACCAGTTTTGGTTTTGGGTGGATTATAAACGATTCATACAAGATTGAAGATAAGACGCAATGCAAAACAGTGTTTTGTGTAGTCAAGTCCTGCCCTCCAAACTACGAGGACTCTAGCTTGAATCTGGTCTCTGACCTGTGTCTTACAGATGGATCGCCGACAAGAATTTTTTTTTTAATTAAGTTCTTTGAGTCAGCAGAAGTAATTTAATCCGTATTTGGCTGAACCGGCTCAATTCTGAACATTGCCAGACCTGTTTTTGAGAGAAGAAATATCTGGCAAAGGGAGGGGATTTGAACCGGGAAACTTCCGATCATCGTTGGAGCGGGAAAAATTGTCCAGAATTGGCCAGAATACTTCCCTATAGCCGCTGAGGGAGCACGGCAGCCTCTCAGGCTACACTGGCCGGCAGTCCTGGCAGGGACTTTGCCTATGTCTCATTTCCAGGAGTTCGACAGATCCGCAAACCTCCAGCAACCAGAATGAGCTCTCTCCCAGCTCGGCCACGATGACCACGATTTGTAAATAGGCTCAAAACCGATCCTCGAACCCTATCGGCGAACGCACCAACTTTAAGCTGTAAAGTTAACTGATCCAGCCATGAATATTCTGCTTTTTCTTGCCAATTTCTTTCCTTTTTTCTCTCTTCGTTTTTATTTTTTGGGTTTGAGTGTGTGCCTCCTCCTCCTCGTCCTCTTGGATTTTTCTACAGGCTTTGTTTGAGGACTCCAAACCATTGATCCTTTCCCGACTCCTTTCTTGAAGTCAGCCTTTGGCGACTGACTTTGGGCTTGGCGCCAACTCAAACCACGTTGTCGTTTTATTTGAGGCAAGAACGTACAATAGGTATGGAAGAGTAGACTGTGTTTCAAGCAGGAGTCGACGAGGGGATTTTTTTTATGCCTTTCTTAGACGAAGCAGCAAGAGTGCAGCGCCGCTGGTATTAACAGTGGTGGCAGTTATTAGAAACATCTTGATTTTGTGGAGGTTAAAGAAAGACTGCAGTGCCACCAGTATGAACAGTGCTGAAAAACAATCAGAGGCGTTAACCTCAAGATGTTGTTTAGAATCTTGTACGTGAGAGTAAAAGTCTCCACCAAGAAACCTTTGGCTAGGTGGTAGAAAGATTAAGTTTATTCAGTGTTCTTGCTAATGGAGGTGCTTTATTAGAGAACCGTTTGGTTAGCCGACACTGCAGGTTTCGACCCTAGCGGGGGGATTGAGACTCAATGGCGCGTCGACAGCTAGATCATTAGTGCCAACCTCAGTCACAGTTTAGTGTCCCGTGTTGCCACTGTGCATGCCACACGTTGCAGAACTGCAACACGGGACGAGCAGTCTGCAAACAGTATTCGAGTACTGGACGCGGAAAAGTCTTAAATGACACAGAAAAAGTTGAATCATCGTTTTGAGAAACAATTAAGGACCATAAAGACTTTTTTTTTAGTGTTTTGCAAGAGACGTAATCTGTGTGTGCGTGAAACTTGAGGGAGGGATCCACCAATACCAATAACAAGAACGAAATGAGAAGTCTTATGTTGGATAGTGCTTTTATTGATTGTTTTTATCACGCGGATTATTATGCCCAAGAGATGACGTAATTGTCGGGGGGTCACGTTCCAGTGCATAATTGGTTACCCAGTTAGTTAACTAGTATTTTCGTCAGTTGAAAGAGGAATGTATAATTTTGTATGTAACCGTTATGATGTTTTAGAGCTGCTGTCTTCGGTTTTAAATTTGTTGGATTCTGAAGGAGGTCACACCATTACCTCTGGCATTCAATGTGTTAAAAACACGTGGGGGATATCCTCGCATCAAGATGTCACCTGCTGTCCCACGGCCTCAGCCTTTCTATCTACGCTCTCCTGTGGTGGTCAGACATTCTCGTGCTCTCTCAGACAGTTCCATTACACGAGCCTCAGCCATATCTATAAATAGGAATGCTATACTGTTCAAGCTTTTGAGAAAACGGCGACACAGTGCTTTATTACGTGTTTTAAAAGGGAAATTCTCGTTGGGCACAAATAATTAAAAGACCGATTAATAACGACCATGGAGTAGAATATGTAACACTTGCCACACAAATATTGACCATGACTGGTCCGTAGTATCTACATTATTAATACTGCAAGTGGCGAAGATTACCAGCAATGCCGCATGAAAAACAGTTCGGGAGTAGCTCTTCTGAAAGCCAATAATGAGGCTACCGATGGGTGCATGCTGTCCTTAGACAGATTAACTTCACGGGTTAGACGGATTGCCGTCCATAGACAGGTTACGTTCACGGATAAGGCGAATTATTCGTCCTTAGACAGGTTACCTTCACGGGTTAGACGGATTGCCGTCCATAGACAGGTTACGTTCACGGATAAGGCGAATTATTCGTCCTTAGACAGGTTACCTTCACGGGTTAGACGGATTGCCGTCCTTAGACAGCTTACCTTCACGAGTTAGACAGATTGCCGTCCTTCGACGGGTTACCATCACGGATTAGACGGATTGCTTACCTTTACGTGTGAGGGTGGCCGCACGCCAAAATCGACAAAACGTTTCACGACAGGACATTTTGTCGGAACCTGTGTCAGCATGCTGCAGACGTCTCCAAAACCATACGAATTAGCCGAGTGCCGCACACCGGATACGACGTTGTCGCGAGATGTCTTTAAGCGTCTCACGACAACAAAGCAAAGCTTGGGTCCCTCCCCCAGATGTGACGTCTTGCAATGACGTTTTGTCGATTTTGGTGTGCGGCTTAGATGGATAGCCGTCCTAGACAGGTTACCATCAAGGGTTAGATGGATTGCCATCCTTAGACAGGTTTAGACTGGTTGCCGTGTTAGACGGCTTGCCGTACTTAGATGGGTTGTCCTTAGATGGGTTAGATGGGTTAGCTGCTGTAAATTGCCGTTCCCAAAAATAACCATCATCAGTAAGGAGTCATCCTCGGAAAGTCTCGAGCTTGACATTGACTCTTTGGTAATGTCTAAGGCTTGACTGTGGGCTCGCTGCCAACTCAAACTGACGTTCCTAGCATTATTCTGTCAACAAGGGGATACAACAATTAATGTGTACAACGAAGATGAGTGCGCATGGTAAGGAAACAACGTGTCCATTTTTCCTATCCGTAATACAATGGCATCGTTCTCGTTGGAACCAAGAAATGGAAATTTGTTTGATGACTTTCCTCCACTCCAATGTCTTCTTATACCTTTTCGTCTTTAGCGAGAAATTGTTTTGTTTTGGTGAGAGTGCAAAGAAAGCGAATTTACGCTGTTGGATAAAAAAAAAAAAATGAATCGCGTTACTGATACCTAAAAGTTGTGATATGTGTTGTCATTTTGTTTATCCTCTGAATTCGTAGCAAGTGGTGTTGTAGGCCTAAATACGGTACATTCATTTCTCCTACTAATAATTAGACGTAATTAGACACAAATCGCTGTACATTTTCGAATTTTCCTTCATATTTCTCTTACGGTAGTGATGATTATAATTTGGATCCGCAGGCTCACCCTTGCTGATCTCACCCCACAGCCTGAGTTCAAGTCTTTCTCACGTCAAGTAACGTTGATGTCCCTAGTCTTATTTCACCACGGCCTTTCCCTGCGCGGAATGGGGAGAGACCAATCTAATACTGCCCTACCGACGAGCCTTCTCAACACATGACGTCATACCAGTCTGCGGTCCGTCTCGTGACCATATAGGCCAGGGCGTCTATCATATTTTCGTGGCCGCTTCGACGCCATTGTTTATCGGGCAGGGTCCAAGTTGTAAACGTCAGGGCAGTGCGCACTGATTCTTGGGTAACTGCCCATTCATTTCGACAAATGGCGGCCATCAATGGACGAGGGTCCTCTCATGGTTCCGAATCTCATCGTATGGCCGTGTGCTAAGCATCTCTATCGAACGAACCATCACCTCCTTATTACCTGAGTTACGACTCCCGTCTTTGTCCAAATATACAGGCCTAAAACTGAATCAGTGGTTGGCGATCGTACTAATAAAAGCGGGTCAGGCAGAGGAGATACGAAACGTCTACTACGGCCAAGAAGTAGTATTTAGCAGCTCGGTTGCGGGTTAATGGACGATTCGAGGGCATAGTTAAGAGAACGAAGCGCTGCGGCTCGTGTTCCTGCAGTAAAACCGAGATTCTTGAAAGGTAATTCAAGGAAGGTTTAGTTATGGATCCTTACTTACCTGGGCTAAATGAGTATACGTAAGCGAGTTTATTTATTAAGCACAATTAACCACTCTGTTGAAATAATCAAGCCCTCACACTACACGCTGATTCTTACGTATGGTGCAACCGTCTGTGACGGCATGCAGATAAACTAAAAAAAAAATGGAGACAACAACTTTTAATAGCAAAGACGCAATTTTGACGCCAAAATACAAACGAGAAAATAAAAATAATACAAAGTACTAACAAAAATGGAAAAAAAAAGCATATTAAAAAAATTAATTCTAACAGAAAACTAAATATTGGTAAAACTTACTAAAATTATACTCTTTCTTTAACATTACACGTAGTGTTACTTGGCAAATTTTGTAAAATTACGTTTCTCAGAATCAAAATATTCTTCAAAAATGTAACATTGCTTAAGTTAAAGAGGCATGCCTAATTGTTAGTAATTTTTGATTAGTTGTGGTTTCTGATGTTATGTGTTTAGCCGCAGCGAGCGCGGTAGCGCGAGCGAGACACGTAATTTGAAACGAATTATTTTGCGAAATGGGATTCTGCAAAACGCGCGTTTGTCTATAAATGTCTGACCAATTTATCATGTTATAAATGTTCGTGTTTAAATGTTTTAAATGTTTCGTGTGCCTAAAATTTCGTGAACGATATTTGGCGAAACCGGATTTGGCGCAACGGGACTGGCCCCTGAGGCAAAAGCTGTTAATCTGCTTTCTTTTTGGCGAAACGGGATTTGGCGAAACGGGACGTTACCAATTCTACCTACGCTGCAACACTCATTCTAAACAAGTCAAACAAAAAGGACCAATTTTACTTTTGCGCAAAACGTACGATAAAAATTGCGCTTTGCTTTTTGCGATAAATATGTGCGAAAAAAGTAACCTTTGCTACAATGAGGCCCAGGACTTATCACTTCTCAAGCAGTAGCTTTTAAATTACCTTGAAGACAGGTAGGAGTTTTGTTTTCTCAGGCCAAGACCGATTGGGACAGAAATTGCGAGTCTTGCCACCCGGCTCCACGCTAGTTCCACCACGTACCTAGGCGTTAATGACTGTATATAGTGGCATGGTAAAATGAGATTTTGGTAATGTCACAATCCTCAGCTTCTAATGTTGAAATCTGGACCCAAGAAGTTAAGAGACCGGTCATTATTAATGGCCGGGGAAGGGCCGGAGGAAATGAAAATATTTTCGATGCTCCACCCCCCCCCCCCCCCCTTCGAGACCCTGAAAAAATCTTGACCCAATGTCCAAAAATAATGTGATTCCATACCAAAAAATGCGCTTTTCGGATACCTATTGAGATTAGGCCTTCAGCCAAATTAAGTAGCTCTCCACACCGACAGTTACCAGGAAATTTGTAAGGAAATGTGTTTCGTTTTTATCGAAAAGACAAGTTGGGTTAAAAATGTTCCTTATACACCCATCTCTTGTCGAGATTCATAGAATAAGTGCAATGAACACGCTGTTTGCTTGTATGCCCACATCCGTAACATAGTCAGCACCTGAAACACAGAAGCCAAGAAACCAGGTGCCAAGGCAGTTCTACAATGTTCTGTGTAAAAGCTGCATTTCTGTATCTTTATTATAAGATCGGAGGCCGGCTAAAAGGAAAGCCTAAAGGAAAGCCCAAAGGAAAACCACTTCTCCCCTCCACGCGCCCGCATTGATAATGAACTCTCCCACTCTACCTGCAGTCAAAAAGGAGCCAGGCATGAGTGGTCGATCAATCTGACAAGTCGTCGGGAAAATGTCTCGGGAAAATGTCTTGGGAAATGTTTCCCGGGAAATGTGACCGGCCCCGTACATAGCACGGGCTTCCTGTAGTTAGTATCAATAGCTTCAAATCCTTGTAACCACTACATCATGGGGGCCCCTAGAAGCTGAGGCGTTTTTGGAAAATTTGACTGGTGAAACTGCTATTTTTGATGCTCAAATATTGCTTTTCTTTCAGTTCGGTCAGTGTGTATTTGACCCCCCGCCCCCCCCCCCCCCCCGCTCTTGACGGGACCTGAAAAATGTATGACCCCCTTTGAGAGGGTCTAAAGAATTCATGACCCCCCCCCCCCCAATTCCTTCCACCCCCCCCCCCCCCCTACCGATAAATAAGAACCAGTCCCTTAAATCCACAGTTTCTTTCCCCGATGACCCTGCAACAAGTGGCAGATATACCCACGTCATAAGGATTTATAAGCTCCAGATTCCCCCAAAATGAATTTTCCGCTGCAAAACAGCTAGTGATTCTACAAAATCTAGAATTTCTGTGTTTTAGCACGAAATTCTTTTCCGGAGTCCGGAGAATGAAGGTCGACGGAAATTTGCAGGAAAGTAGTTGAGAACCAAAATGCACAAATTATTCAGGGTGATCCAAAAAAACTGTTACGAGCCGATATTCTATGAATGGCTAATGAGAGACGTTTACACAAGAAAAAAAAATGACCTTGAATTGATATGCCAAGGTCATCCTCGTGCTATCTTCCAACGAGATACGATACGGCAAAAAAATAAATCAGAAGGTTGGACGCAATGAGACAATATGACCAAAAAAAAAAACAAATTCAAAATAGGATAATAAATAAAATAGTTACGATGATGTTTAAAAACTAACTCTGAACATGCTGGATGCACTGCCTGCAGTGAAGCCAACTTCTCGGCAGTTGGCTTCACTGCAGTGCATCCAGCAAGCTCAGAGTTAACTTTTAAACATCATCGTAACTATTCGATTTTGAATCTATTTTTTTTTTGGTCATATTGTCTCCTTGCGTCCAACTTTCTAATTTACTTTTTTGCGGTATCGTATCTCGAGGATGACTTTGAAATTTCAATTCAAGGTCATTCCTTTTTTCTCGTGTAAACGCTCCCCAACACACCCATCATTGCATTTTTATCATTATTATTCTCTCATTAGCCATTCGCAGGATGTCGGCTCGTAACACTTTAGTTGGATCACCCTGTAGATTTCATAAAGGCACGAGTGGCATTATGTGTGAGAATTTTTTTTCCGCCAAACCATTCTCCGTAGTAACTTTGATTTACGGTTTCGATTTCGATTTACGAGTTCGATTGTCGATTTACAAAGTAATTTCGATTTGCGAATGTTGGCTTTTACGTCAAAGATGTTTACGATGTTGAGCGATGCTATAGAGCAGTGACACGACGTCGTATTATTGTATATAACTCTATGCTGGAGCATTAATGGGTTAGCTGCAAGGGGCACTGCAGAGAGAAACACAAGGGCGTCATACTGAAGCCGATGCTGTGAAGAGTGATTTCTTAGACCTAAAGCGCGCGATTTTTGTTGTTGGGGGGAAAACAAGGTTATTTTAAGACTAAGAAATCCGCTCTTCCGTTGTTTTGCCCTCCATTTTTATGTAGTGCACCTTGTAGTTATGCCCTACAAAACCCATACTGGTGCCAATATGGCGGCAAATGTCACTGCTCTATACAGATCTGTGGTTGGTTAGTCGGTGACCAATCAGCAATGAGTAAAGCTTTGAGTTATATAATTACTGAGTGGAGAGGCGTGGGTTTTTCAGCGTAAGGAGCAAGGTCTTCGTTTTTCGGAAAGGAAAAAAAGAATTCCTAGTAGAATTTGTTCAATCATTGCGTATTTTCATGCCATTCCTCCCCCCATTTTCTTATTCCCCCTAATTTATTCATTTTCCCGCTTTTTATTATTATTTTTTATATTGTTGTTTTTCCTTTTTATGAGTTGAGCATAAGCATATTTTTAGCGGCGTATCTCGTAGCTCGGTGTGTCAAAATAAAGAAGCGACGGGAAAACAAGACGGTTTTCCCCCACTTTTTGACTCCCTTTACGATTTCCAACCAAATGATAAAAACCGACTATTCTTTTCCATTTTTATATTGTCGCTGCTTTCCCTCATATAATACCGATATAAAGATATCTACATGTATAAACGTACGTTTTATGATTTCTAAACGTCCTGCCCATCCCCCTTTATCACAATCCCTGGCCCCGACTTCTGAAAAAAAGAAAATCTCTAGCAGGTTGTCACTATATAGCTCCTCGAAAAACCAGACGGCGTAGCTACATTGAAAACGATCGAATGTTACCTAACTTAACCTAAATTTCGTAGAAGCAGAAAGTTCGGTAACAGGGTAACGTGAGGAATCTACGTTCTCTTCTAAATCATAATCGAAGCCTTTCTCAGCCTTTTTACGATAAGAAGTGTCATTTTCTATGTCATCCCCCCCCCCCACAATAGACCGGAGAGGGCGAAAATAGCTATACCAAGTAAAATTTTCTTTTAAAAAATAACCCTTTTTTTGTTGTATGCACGGCGTATATCTTAAGTCCTGCAAGTATTTTATGAGCGGCTACGTCTTCCTGGTGGGGGGCGACTTTAGTCGATGGCCGTCATTGTTTTTTGTAACCATCTTGGATATCAGCAAGGCACTCTGCTACCAAAAACGTACAATCGATTATCTGTGTTCGTTCCGCGGCGAACTCAAGATAGGCCGCGGACACTATAAGGTATATAACGATTCCGTTTTAGTTCAAGATATTTGGACTGTATTTTGCTTTCGTCGGTATATTGGGAGGCTGATGAGGCGTCTCCTCCTCATCCCCCCCCCCCCCCCCGAAGGAAAAATCCTAGCTACGGCGCTGAGGATCAGCATGCCTTCCAATATGCACTGATGCAAATTTTTGCACGCTTTGCAATATGCCTGGCTGTAATTTTTTTCTAACTGGCGGAATGTTGACAAAGAATGTTGCCAGTAATGAACGCCTGTCGAATAGAGTTGTGGTAACAAGTAATTTTGCTTTAACCATTCGTAAACTTAAGCCTTGGTTTGGACTTGTCGTCCCATCGTCCCTTGCGCCCGCGCGCCGCATGGGTACACTCCATAGAGCAGTGACATTTGCCGCAATATTGGCACCAGTATGGGTTTTGGAGGGCATAACTACAAGGTGCACTACATAAAAATGGAGGGAAAAGCAACGGAAGAGCGGATTTCTTAGGCTTAAAATAAAGTTGTTTTCTCCAACAACAAAAGTCGCGCGTTTTAGGTCTAAGAAATCACTCTTCACAGCATCGGCTTCAGTATGACGCCCTTCTGTTTCTCTCTGCAGTGCCCCTTGCAGCTAACCCATTAAGGCTCCAGCATAGAGTTATATACAATAATACTACGTCGTGTCACTGCTCTATAGGGCAGTGACACGACGTAGTATTATTGTATATAACTCTATGGTGGAGCCAGTTACTGGGTTAGCTGCAAGGTTCACTGGTGGGGGGAAAAGAAGAGCGTCTTACTGAAGCCAATGCTATTAGACTAGATTTCTTAGGCCTGAAACGCGCGATTTTTGTCGATTTATTGGCAGTTGATGACATTTTTAAGCAAGTGGAATCTTTATTTTCCAATTGCAACTAAGCAGCATAAGGGATTGGACAAAACAATGGCTTTTTAAGCCTACGAAATCCACTCTCAAAGCACTGGCTTGACAAGAATTGCCGTTGTTTAACCCACCATTTCAATCTAGTGCCCCTTGCTGGTATCTCTCTTGTGGCAATATGACGTCACTTGCCGCTGCTCTATATGTATAGTGTGTCCATGCGATGCGCGCGCGCGAAGCACGACGGGATGACAAACTCCTGTGGTTTGGATACTTAAAAATTACGAGGAGAAATCAACATTAAGCGGCACCAGGCTAACACAGACTGGGGGTGAAGACAAAAATTAATTTTAGCTCATCTTCCAAACTGGTGGGGGCCCCCAGCGACGTCCATCACCACCTAGAGACCATGTCCAGTCCGTCTCTGCTTTTTATACGCCTAAGTATGCGATTCTGGTTTTGAGTGCTGCCATATAGTTTTTTCGTTGTAGCAATGTTGTCTGCGCACAATAGGACGATTTCAGCGAGTAGGCTCCGAGAAGCCGCCATTTTTCTTATTCCTTCTTGTTTTGAAATGTGGGTTCGTACAACACGTCGTAATGCGTGTAGCAGCAGCTCGATAACGTTTTGGTTTATTTTATATTTTTTGCCGCGGAGTGATACTATAGCCCTCAACATCTTACACCACCCGCCGCCCTAAAAACTACACGTGTTGTGAGGTCGTAAATCGGTCCCTCTTCGCGGAGTAATATCTCTGTGATGAAACACAACGCTGCACAAAGCGGCCTCTCGTGGCGAAAAGAGGAATTTTATGGAGCACCGCGTCGGACGTAAAAATTTCGTTTCTGTTACGTTTTATTTTCGATTTTTTTTTTTCCTTCCTTGCGTTTCATGATCCGGTGTTAAGGTTTTTGTGAGGCAATTCACGTGATCAGCAATTATTTTAATCGACTATTCTTAGTTAAATTTTTTAAAGACAGTTTCCCGCTCTTCTGGGCAAGCACTGCCGCACAATGTAATAAAAAGCCAAATTTTCCGACGTTATAAGGGTATTTTCTTCAGTACAGGCTAAAGAACGTAAAAAAGAACAAACCGAAGCTTCTTGTTACACCAATTCAACAATGTAAATAAGCAATTTTAAACGAAATTTCATGGCGATTTCTGGTACGTGCGACGGCTCTCCAACACCAACACCACAGTTAAGGGACTAGCTTACGAATATTACGTGGGGTATGGGAAGGAGTTGAGTGAATTCCAAATTAAGTGAAGCTGACGGAATAAGGCAAATTTAGTGACCGTTCAGTTCTTACGATGTTTTAATTCTGAAAAGGAGGGTTAGTCTTATCAGGCGCTCCAGACTTACATGGGCGACTCTTTCCTTGGCTTAGGGTCTTAAATGGAATGCCATAGATTCTAGGCTTCCTAGCTTAGAGTCAGTTGGAATTATAACAAATTTCGGGACATAGTCCAGTCAAATTAGACCAATTTAGGTGGAATCGTGGAATAATTCGTAAGCATTTTATGCAGTCATTTCCGTGATATATTGAAAAAAAACCGATTTCGGGAACATGTTTCCAAGATGGCTGCATTAGCTCAACATTCTTCTACGCCGTTTTTCGGCTGAATCACTGAATCTACGAAAAAAAATGAATAGAACATTTTTTTGTAGAAAATGTCATGCTGTACATTTTTGGCACAACATATTTTCATGCCTGAGCAACCATTACCGAGATATCTTAAAAACCTTTTTCGGGCGCCATTTTCCAAGATGGCGGCGTTAGTCCAACACGGAGAGCTGAGGACTTTTAGTATGTTGAAGTTGATGTCACTACGAACATCTGTGCCAAAAAAATCAGCTTATTATGAATTATTCCGAGAATTTGATCTAATTTGGCTGGACTAATATTATTTTGTTAGAATGGTGAATTAAGCAGCTTCGGGGTTGTAACAGGGTTTGTCAGGGCTGAATTTATGCTAGGGGTATTGGGGTAAAAAAGGAAATAATTCGAGTTATTTTGGCCGAAATTACCTTGTGACGTGGGTCGATTGGAGGATCGTGGCGGATGAATTCTATTTCGGTTCACAATCAATTGTTGGGAGAACAGGGCAGAAGATCAAGCGAGCTCGAGCCATTGCAATTGATGACGTATATTAATTGTAGACTATTTGTACGTTACATACTGTTAACAACAATTGAACACACAACATCTCTATTAACAACGAATATTAATTTTGAAGTGACAATGAGTCGTTACAATATGACGTCATGTAGACCTTGGGATTGGTAGATTTCGCAAATGGTGTCATCAGTTCGACTTCGCAGGAATGACATGGGTTCAACGTTTGAGATCGGGAATTAAACTCTTAACAATTTGTGGGGAATTACCAGAGCAATGATCTCATCCGTCGGCCATTTTTTTCTACAGTACGTCACTAGGATGTGGAACATTTCTAATTGAAATGTAGAATTTCAACCAATTTTTATATAGTTGGGTCTGGAGGGGGAAGGTATTCAGGGCCGCACTTTCATGGGGATAACGCAGCAGATTCTAACTTTTTTCCTAACAAATGTGCTTTTTTTCCTCGAAACAAAACGCTGGTTCACCCAAGTTTGGCTCATGTCCAGTTTCAACAAACTGACCTGCCAACGCGTACTCGAAATCTCGATTTTTTTTTTTACTGCAGTTTCATGATTGGTAAAGCGCCTCCCAAGTCCTTGGAGAAAATCCGTCGCCCACTTGGGAGGCACACGGCCAATTATAAAACTGCGTTAAAAAAACGATATTTAGAGTATTCATTGTGTTGAAACTATAGACATAAACCAAACTTTTTATGTCTTAATTTCAAGATAACGCATTTGTTAGGGAAAAATTGGAGGCTGCTGTATAATTCGTACATGAAAGTAAAGGCCTGGATATCTTGAAGAAAGTAGGCTACATGTTAACCCGTTTTTTTTTCTTCCTGCGTTTGGATTGGTAGGCTTGTCATACTTGACGGCCAATCCCTGTCCGCACCCTCCCGCCTATACCCCGACATAGCCGAGTACGTTATCATGTTAGCTGAAGTCCGTGTAGGAATGGTAGTGTTTGAGACACTGTTTGCAACATTGGGACGATTTGCTCTCGCATGTGTTTGTTGCGGAAGGCGTGTATCCCGTCTATGTATTTTTGTGCACACTGGCTAACAATCGCTGATTTTCGTTCACTTCGCTCACTCAATCAGCGCCCTCCTCTAACCAAGACTCCATGCACTTACGTGTGAATATTTCCACCGGAAATAAAGAAAAGCTAAATCTTTAGCCCGCCGGCTTTGTCATTTATTTTCTGGCAGAGACAGAAAGTAAATAGCGTTTTGAATATTTAACCGAGTGTCTTTAAGTTCCGTAGACTTAAGGTGAAATGGGTCAGCAACGAGCTTTAAATTATTGTTTTGTTGGTTTGGGGACGATAACGCTAACCGTTGGGATGTGTACGTGGTCGCTTTGGAACTCTGCGTATTTAGAGAAGCGGTGCATGAAAATATTTCATCGTAGGCTGTTGATGAACGTCTGGCGCCCAACAGTAGACTCAGAACTGGCTCCGACCGGGGGAATCCTACTGTCTAAGTAATAGATATCCGTAAATCATAGGCCATTTAATGGCTATAATTGCTCACGAGCAAGAAACGGCTAGTCCAATATCGAGGGGGCGGAGGGAAACACGAGCGTGAGTTTTTCCCTTCAGCTCCGAGGTATTGGACTAGCCGTATCGAGCTCAAGAGCAATTATAGCCGTTAAATCGCCTATCACGGATATGTATTTTAATGCTAAGGTGTGACGTCAAGCTAAATTACCGTCTTATTCGAGTTTTTTAAAGACTTTTTTGTAAATTTTATTTGTGAATCATAAGAATTTAAGAATGTTTACATGCGACTTATGTAAATTCCTGAACGGAAGTTCCGGGTTGGAAACGGGGTTGGAAGCTTCCTGTGTATGAAGGCCGACCGAAGGGGAAAGATGTTCCGTAATACCGATGTTTGTGTTTTAAGGTAAAACTGTTTTTTTTTTTCTATTTAATAGTTTAAATAGTAGAGTGTATAAATGCGCTATTCACTTGAGTCTCGTAGGTTTGTAGGTGTATTTCAAAGTGTCAGTAGCCTAGTTTTCGTACCGTCGGAACGAAAGATTGCCGGGTTGAGCCATTCCTCCATGGGTGGGAGCCTAGCATAGTACGCGAGTTTTTTTTTCCCGCAGGTTGTAAATGTGCCTGTTTATGCTGGTTACAATGAGGTGTGCTGGTTGAATTTATGTTGTGTATGGTAATTTTGCAAAGTCGGGTCATATGTCACATGGTGGAACGGGGGTTGCGTAGACCCCCGTAAAAAGTGTTAGATTATCAAAAAAGTGTGGGTTGTCAAAAAGGTATGGGTTATCAAAATTAACCCACTGTGACGTGTGTGGGTTTTCACGTTAACCGTATATAACGACTACACTTTTAGCATGGGGATGTGTTAGCGTGACGTCACCACCGTTCATTAATTAAAAGTAAAGCATTGCGATGGTCGTAGGTCGGTGTTGACGCAATGTAATTTCTGCCCTGAATGTCAAGTTCTTAGCGTTCTCCGTTGTGTTTGACACACCGTAAGGTATCACTTTATGGCACTCGGTGTAACAACCAACATGCACACACTTCATTTACACTTAGCGAGGCGGAGTTCCAGGCACATGATGTTAGGAGAAAACACTGAGTATTGCTTATTGCTTTAAAAAAAAACAAGTAAAACATTTTCACCTCCTTATCTCGAATAACGCTCGTGGAGAAATTAGGTTTGAGAAACACTAAAAACAAGAAAATGGTTCTCCACGTTTGAAAAGCACACGGAAACGTTTTTGGAGTCAGGTAAAAGGCGCTATTCAACTCTCGCTCACCCTATTTCAAGTCGGTGCTGTAGTCGTAACACTATTTTATCCTCCCCCGCCCCCTCCCTTTTACCCCCATTTTATTTTTTTTTACTGACAGATTGGATATAACAGACACGCATTACGGCACTGGGCGAATGTCGTAATGGACAAAAATCGCAGCTCTGTCGTCACTCGTCTCCGCGCGCACGAAAATGTCGTTAAGAACGGGACGAACGGTCCTCGTCGCCTGCGAGGCGTCACGTCAGTACAGAAAACTGCCGGAAAACGGAGCCATTGACGACACTAGCACGTCCGGATAACGACATGCCGAAAAGAAGCGCGCCCACCGTAATGGCGGCCATCATATTCTCTCTCAACTTGGGAGCGTTTCAAAACTAGTCAGCGACGCTCAAAATCGGAATCGGAATTGTTTGGCGCTACAAGAGAACCTCATTAGCGGCTTGTTTAATGAACGATAAGCCAAATTCGGCGTGTAGTTCAGTTCAGGTTATGTCGGATGTGGTTCTTTTCGTTGTCGCGTCACGTTTTACGGTGGCTTCTGGTTTAGAGATCGGCTAACTACTGACTTTGCAAGCATTCAAAGTCTTCGAGAGAAACTCGAGTCTAAAGAAAGGAGTATTAGGGCACACGCACACACAGGACCCTAGGCCCGTTTCTCCTTCCTATAACTGTTTCAATGCAACTCTCCCTCTCCCCTCAACCCCTCTGGCTTCTAATAAAACGGGAATGATGATAAAAAGAAAAAAAATCAGAAAAGTAAAAAAAAAAAAAAAACCCGAAGAAGTAAAGAAGGAAAAGAAGCGCCTTTTTTTTTTTCGTCGGGGCGTTCCAGGACGATTTGAAAGTAGCGGCGATGTTGTTTCATTAAGTCCTGGAAGTGAAAGGGCGGGTAAAAAGCGAATGACTTTACGACGGTCTTTTTTTTACCTGCTGAATTTACCACACAATGGAGAACGGCACTGTTCTAGTAAGATTTAGACCACTATCGTCGCAAGGAAGACTGCATCATCACTTTTCGTGCTCGCTTAAACATGTTAACAGAGTCCGAAACCTGATGACGTAACCTTCCCTATGACAATTGTGGTCTATACCACACGCCATGGCTGTTTGCTGTGACGTGCATATCACGTGACCGGGCTAGTCCAATCGACGGCCGAACAGCTGTTGTTCTCGTTCGTCATTGGCTAACTCATGGTGACGTCATGGCAAACGGCCATTGCGCATGGTTTAAAGCTTACTAGAAAAGTACCGTGATCCATCGTAAAGTAAATTCAGCAGCTAAAAAAAGACTTAGCCATTCGCTTTTACTCGTCCTTTCTAGGACTAATGAAACAACATCGCCGCTACTCTTACGCTAATTCCGATTATTTAGAGACTAATTTCAGGTTTCCCTTTTATGCACATGTTTTTTAGGACGTTTATTTATTTATTTATATAACATTAGTCGACGGTATCCAATAGGATTATGTCGATACATAATCATCTACAGCCGAAAGTAGCAGTACGAAAAATCCACAAAAACTAGTAAATAAATAACATTTAACACCAAAAAATACTACAAAATAGGAACACACTATAATCATGGAGAAAACAGTTAAACAGTCTGCGGACGGCACAACACGCAATTCATGCAATCCTATTCATCAACATCAAACAAAATGTCATTTACACGCAAATCCAACTTGTTTTTGAAGCCTTTTAAAGAGCCCTTCCCCCCCCCCCCTCCCCCGCAACAGCCCGAGGTAGCAGATTCCAGAAATATCGTTGAAATATCGTACTTTTAACGCTTCTGTCTAAATTTAAGGCTGCTAAAAAAGTTAATTAAGTGGTTATCAGGAGCAAACGCATGTTTTTTTTTTCTCGGCGCATAGCCTCAAAAAATTCCGATCATGCGTCAATGCCAAACACTTTCTGGAGCCGATGATCGTATCAACCCGAGCTCCGTTCACAGGAGATTCGCTTCGAAACGAACCTAAAAGCCGTTCAGAGGCGAATCACAGCTAAAAACTGGGATCTAAAAAAAAGTCAAGAGGCGAGTCGCAGCTGAAAGCTGGGATCTAAAAAAAAAAAGTCTTTTATCCATTGTGCAACATTTGTATGCCGAACGTGACTGAACCCAGCAATAAACATACTCCACGACAAACTGTAGGTTATGGGCGTGCTTTTTGTTTGATAAAAAAAAAAAAATCGATTACCCGCATCTGAAAAAGCGTGAATAAAAATTAAATAAAAAACACCGGTTTTTTTTTTAGTACTACTCCTGAGAACCATTTAATTGTTAACGACCTAACAATAGGTTTTTTTAGGTTTTGAGGACATTAAAAACCCATTGCAACTATGGGGACCCCGGCCAGATCCCTGACAGTCTGCTAGCTAGGATAATGTGAGAGGCTACGTACTCCTTCAACGACTATGGGATGTATTCTGGCCTAATCAGGGCATTATCTCGGCCCTCGGAGGTTTGCCAGTTCACATCTCCAGGTTCCCACACCTCTCTTCTAGAAGACCCTATAAGTATTTCTGAGCAAAATTGTCCCTCTTCATCCCGAGACAACCGTAGCAGTTGAAATTTACGTTAATTCGACAACGTCTTTTTTGTTTCGCCTTACCAAACTTATTTCTCCTTCAGAAATGTCCAGTAAGGTTCAAAACTGAGTTTAAAATTATCACAACTAAAACAATGTATCCGGTTCTTAACAAACGTGAATTTATTGTGTCAGCAAAACAAGGGTGGCTTCCGTTTTCTGGTTATCGCGTAGTGATGAAACGTACCTTTTCTTTGCAGAAGCATTTGTTAGTGACGTGGGTGCGAACTAGCAACAGTACTTCCTGCCACTGAAGGGGTTGTAAGGGTTCCAACTCTATTGCTAGGGAGTAGTAGGGATCGATAAGTGTTAAATAAATACGGATCCACCCTGTTTGCTTCCACAGCTGAACCCTTAATCCCA
>JAHWFP010199853.1:46255-67032 GCA_023313725.1 Lithobius niger
GGAACACTAGGCTTGTTTTCTTGCCTTCAGTGTTATGTTGTCGTGTGCACACTCAGTAGTCTTCCAAAGCGAAAGTTAGATGTAGCTAACGTTAAAAAAGGTGGGGGTAATAAATACACATAAGCAAGGACCTGTAGGAGAGCGATGTATGACGTCAGGAACACTAGGCTTGTTTTCTTGCTCTTAGTGTTCTGTTGTCGTGTGCACACTCAGTAGTCTTCCAAAGCGGATGTTAGATGTAGCTAACGTGAAAATGGGTTGGGATAATATAGAGACACAAGAGTTTTAGAAACAAGAGGGGACTTCAATGTGTGCTTGTGGCTAGCACCAAACTTTTTATTTTTATGGTTCTGTCAGTTTTTAACATACATTGTTAAAATGGACATTTTAACTTGCATCTTGATTCATGGCTTTCTTGTGCTATTTGTAATTCTTTTTATCTTTTATTCTTGATAATGGCTCTGAGGTGAGCCGAAACATCGAGTTTTTATGCGTATTTGTGCATTTTACTGGCTTTTAGTTTATAACATTTTAACAAGGGCTTTTTAGTCGTAATAAGGAATAATAGAGACACATAAGAACGGGACTGTAGGAGAGCGACGTGTGACGTCAGGAACAAAAAGTTCGTGTTCTAGCACTTAGTGTTTGTTGTAATCTGCACACTCACTAATCTTCCAAAGTGGATGTTAGATGTAGCTAACGTGAACAATGGTGGGGATAGACCGACACAAGCGTGGACAGAAGAACGATATGCGACTTCAGGAACAATGGTTTGTGTTGTTTCCCTCAGTGTCTGTTCTAATGTGCACACTCATTAATCTTCCAAAGCGGATGGTAGATGTAGCTAGCGTGAACAAGGGTAGGGATAATAGAGGTACACAAGTGAGGGCCTGTAGGAGAGCGACGTGTGACGTCAGGAACACTAAGCTTGCTTTCTTGCCCTTAGCATTTGTTGTAATGTGCACACTCAGTCGTCTTCGTGTAAGTCGGCGCTAGTTCTGAGTTTAGTAGAAACCTTCTGTAGCAACGTGCTACGTAGAGAATTTGCATTTCAGCAAATGTTATTTTCTTGTCACTAGGAGTTCGGCTTATAATTTTTTTTATCATTTCGTGCTCTTGATAAAAGCTACTTGACTTGCATCGCTTACTTTGACCTCACTAGTTTGCCTGCCTAAAGCTTGCTTGAAAGAAACTATGCTTAAAAAAACAATTCTATTTTCTATATAAATAACTTTTTATTCATCCAAAACTTACTGTAGTCTTGTAAGAATCCGGGATTAATATTTTTCTGTGTTGAGTTACGATTATGTTTGATGCTTTTTGTTAAAACATGCCCATTACACACAAGCTCTTTCTGTGTTTTATAGTGGCCTTGAAAGTGTTTAAAAATTTAAAAAAAATATTTATATACTAGCTGTCCTCCCGGCGTAACATACGCCGGTCTAGCCAGTTCCCGCATACCTGAGTGAAATACTGTAGTGGGCAGTATGGAATAAAAAGGGTGCCGACTGCCCCCTGCCTCCTTCTCCGGACTCCCCTGTGGCCTACCCACTTACATTCTGCCATAGTCTGGTCAGATTTCCCCCATTCCCCCCTGGTAACCCCTTTCCTCGTCTTGTACCGCCTGCCCCCCCCCCCCCCTCCCCCCGGGTGCGGATTCCCCTATTGTGTGGTCTGAATATCCCCATCCCTGCTTCCCCTCCCGTGCATAATAATGATGAATTTGCTTGCCCAACCTAAGCGTATTATATATAGATATAGAAGATACATATATATTGGCTAATGCAAATACATTATAGGCCTAACTACTGAGCTATAGATAGGCCTAATTAGTCGAATATAGGCCTAATTATTCAGATGTAAACTTAATGACACAGGTGTACGCGAAGGCGATGGGGTGCGCAACTTCGCTGCTTATCCGACCAACTTCGCTAATTGTTCCTGCTTATCTCGCACGAAGCTTCACCCCCCTCCTCCTACCACACAACTACCATCTACACGAATCTTGAGGCATCTTTCGTCAAGAAAGGTTCAAAAACATTGTGCGCCAACGGCAATAGGACGCAGAATCGTCGACGGGCTGTTGCGACCCCTGAAATGGCGAGCGGTGCTTCGTTGCGCACTTCGGTGTTGGTGTGAGAAGCCATTTTGGGGTCAAATGGATTCTGTTTAATGTTACCAAGACAGAATTTACCTTCGGGATGTGTTCTTGCGTCGGCCGGGAAAGAGCTGGAAACAATTTGTCATTGTCCATGCGAGCGAACCGAGCGACGTTGAATACTCGACTGAGGGGGAGGTTTCAGGAAGAAGCTTAATAGCGCGTGGATAGCTTGGTCTCGACTGAATTTTGATTACGTGTCTGCTCTGCGTGTTTGTCTGCATGTACGTTTTTCTATTCGGGACACGATTACCGTCGAAATTTTGTTCCCGTTTGGTGTTCAAATCTTACGACAAGAGACTTTGGTCCATGAAAAGCACTAATTCGAAGGTGAAGTTCATACCTTAAATATTTTCGGAGATATTCAGGTTTTCAGCCGATTTTTAGTAGTCAATCTTCAGTAGCGGATGTAAATTTCATTGTAGCGCGAGCACTAACTGAGCAATACAAGGCATATTTGCCATAAATACTATCAGCGCTGTATTAAGCCTCGTACAGCCCTGCCGGTGCTTTAGATTTATTGTGACCTTCTCTCGCCTCCCCCCGCCCCCCCCCCCTCCCCAGTCTCACAAAAAAAAAGATAAACAATATTTTTTCAGTAGCGTGCACAGCCCCTCGAGAGGGCAGGGGCAACTTTTAGTGAAAGGGCACAGTAAGTTTTTTCTGGGGATCTTTTATTTTCATTTTCCTGTTTTTACCATTATTTTTACCCATTTTACCCTCTTTCCCAGCTTTTTGCCTCCCCCCCCCCTTTTTTTTCCCCTTTTAGGCCATTTTTGACCACCGTACCACCTAATATCGGCACAAAGGTGACCTTTTTTTTTTGGGGGGGGGGGCAAAAAGGGCATTGCAAAAAAAAAAAAAAACGCACGCCACTCCTGTGCACGCCACTGATTTTTCTAGAAATTGAAATTTTTGATACAACTTTTCAACAAAGTAAATATTTTTTTAAATTTAAAATAGTACCTTATTTTAATTTTCCCGTGACCGTGTAGCCCCTTTTCGGCCTGTGACCCGGTACTTCAAATGCTGATAATAATTACAAATGGTAAAGAAAAGCCAATATTATTGCGAATTACACACGTTTTGAAACAACGCGATCGCTTATTTTATCATGTGTACACCAGATCTCGTGCATGGAATAGCGCTATCCAGACACGCTCGTAACATCCGTGTACGATTCGTTCGCATAGTACCGGGCAGAGTACTGGGCAGAAGTGGCGCACAAGGCAGAAATCATGTAGGTGTGGTGGGTACGAATATTACCACGATACTTCATTATCATTGGCCGGTTCAGCCATACAAGCATTAAGTTGCTTCGCCTGACTTAAGGCTCAAAGAAATTAATTTAAAAAAATAATAATAATTAAAACCATATGATTTGCGTGCGTGCGTGTACCTCTACTCCTCTTGAACCAAGGCACCTACAAAGATGGGAGTAGGACCAAATGAAAAATAAAATAAATTTCGTTTCCGTTAGGCCTATTTTTGTCGCTGTAAATTGATTTTATGACCCTCAAATGCGCGAAAAATCTGCAAAAATAACGTCAACGTTTGTTCATGACGTCATAGTTTGTTCATGCAAAGTTTATTATGCCTGAACCAATTTTATGCCCTTCAAAAGTAAACTTTGCCTGATAAAACTATGACGTCATGTTTTGCACAGTACGAAAGTAACAGAAACAAAACATGTCATAAAATATGGATCTTAAAAATTAGTAGGAAATCAAATTTCACTTCGTTTTCGGGCCAGCCGTTGTTGAACTTGGTGTTGGGTACTTTGAGATTGCAGTTGAAAGTACAATAATGTAGAAAAAAACTTGCCTGCCAAAAAAAAAAAACTGTTATGAAGGACGACATATTTTGCACTACACTACGTATAAAAACATACAATTAGGTCTGCTTCAAGTGACTGATGTACGGTAAAGGCAGTTCTGTAGGATTTAAAAGGTTGTCAAACATTCCGGTTTTGAAACAAGGGAGTGCGTGGATTGAGCGAACAAAGTGAGCAATTTCCGCGCAAACTAAACCTTTTCAATGACTTTCTCGTTTCTGTTGCAATCTTTAATTTACTCTCACTTTTGTAGGGGCTTACTTCTGGAAGGGTAGACGAACAAACGTACAAGCAAACAAACAAACAAATCGTATGTTTTGAATGATGTAGATGAAATTTAAGGGTGCTAAGGAATGTGATGGACGAATGGTGAGCAATAATTGCGCTTAGCTTGTGTCGAAATAATCAGTACATCGATTTTGTGACGCTCTTACATGAAGCGTGGATCGACGCCAATGGAGTGTGTTGTAAAATTTTACAACACAGTCGACAACTCAAGTGTTGTAGCAGATCTCGCTCGGCCAAGGAATCAAGTTCTTCCGAACTGAAACATATGCCTAATTTAAATCACTTTTAAAATCGGTTTAACATACGGTACGTGTTATTTTCCGAAAGAAAGAAAAAACACGTAACACGAGGCATGTTTTGGATCTATTCTTTCATTACCCGTTCGTTGCTAGGGTACAAGTCACGTTTTTTTTCTTTCTTCACGCTTGTTTTTTTCTTTTTCTTTTTTTTTCTCTTCTCCTGTTGTTGCTCTTTTGTTCCACATCCCCCATGATTCCGTGCTGCCGACAGAGGCTAAATCCGTGGTCAGCATTCCACGCTGGAATTCTCTTACTTTGTTTTTTTTTTTTGTGTGACTCCTTTGTATTCTTTTATTTTTCTCGGAATTTCAACAATAAAACCCCGAGCGTGCTTCAGAGAATCTTAATGGAAGATTCTGTACAGAATAAAATTGGTGGCTGTGAGTTTTTTTTTTCTAAGTTTTATGATCGTCCGTCTAATTTTCTTTCGTTTGTTTTAAGTGAAGGTTTGACTAAGTACCACGTTTGTCGCAAATCTTGTTATCTTGAATGTTTGCTGGGGCCAATGGCCAATATTAGTCTCATGTGCCTGAACTTACATAGGTGGGCATTATCAATGTATTGTAATTTTATTTCCGGTTCCTGCTTCTAGAACCTTCTAGAACTTTCCATTTCCCCTAATACCTTTGCTATTTCGCGGTTGTCAGGGGTTGCCAAACCGTACTTAAGCAAAGGGGCCAGTATGCAAGAATAGTCAGCCTTTGGGTCAGCCAACTGACAGGTCCCTTCGACCCCTTCTAGGTCTCCTCGTTAGGGGGATTTGTTTGGCAGTTAGGCCTTTAGTAGGCCCAATTTTGGTTAGGCCCCTTTAGCCTAAACGTTCCTCCAACCTAAAACAAGCCTCTTTTCCCTAACCCTAACTTAAGCCTAAAATTCCCAGCTCCCGAGTTTTGTTTAGTCTAATTTTGCTTCATCTCCCACACTAGTTTTATTTCGCGTCAACCTCCCCCCCCCCCCCCCCCCCCCCCCCAAAAGACACACACACCAATTAAAAGTAGAAATCATGGCAACTCCTGAGTATAAAGATAAATAAATAAATAAATAAATAAATAAACACAGACCCTCTATAACGAAAGTTCTGCATTATAAAAACTTCTCTTATAGTGTCCGCGGCCTATCTTGAGTTCGCCGCAGAACGAACACAGATAATCGATTGTACGTTTTTGGTGGCAGAGTGCCTTGTTGATATCCAAGATGGTTACAAAAACAATGGCGGCCATCGACTAAAGTCGCCCCCTCCAGGAAGACGTAGCCGCTCATAAAATACTTGCAGGCTCAAGATACGCCTTCGTGATCTGGTGATTGTGAGTCCTGACCGTTAGTTGAGCGGTTTCAAATAATCTCGGTCGGCTTACCTGCTTGGTAAACCCGGATCTGGATCAGAATTAAATCGCATTACGCGTTCATCGAATCATTCGGATCAAGTTTTCGGCCCAATCGCAGTTCGGAGCACCTGACCCGGGATTCTAGGTCAGACCTGCTGCCCCCGAATTTTGGCGCACGGGGGAGGGGAGGGGGAGGCCAAAAAATTGAGGCAAATTGAGAATGGGATCTTAGATTACAGGAACGGAGGGTTGCTTTAAATCCGATGTGAGGGTCATCAAGTTCTTGAAAGACGTAAGGGTGCATAGTATACTTTAGTTTTTTTTTTTGCATTGTTTTTCTGTGGTTTTGTATTTTTGCTTAGAACTGAACACCGGGTTGTGGTGGTGCAGAAGAAGGCAAATAACTTATCTGCCACGTATCGGAAACAAAAATATTTTATTTTTAATCTCATTAAGAAAGTAATTTTCCTGTCGAGCAGTATACCCTTTGGCAATTTCATCTAGCCAACAGTGTTGTGTGCAAGTAATTGTTGATGAACTATTTCCCGGACACCAAATTGATGACAAGTTGAATCAATGTTCTTTCATGGTGTTTGTTGTTTATAATGCATGTAAATTGTACTTGTTAACATGTTGCCCATATTCCCTTCGGAAAAACTAAAGCGGCTCACTAAAAACGAATAAAGGTGTAGGTTATGAGAAAGGTTTCAGCAAACGTAAAGAGGGTTATTTGCGTAAATGTACCCTTAACGCGGATAGATTCACGCCCCTCTCCCCCCCCCCCCCCCACCCGAAAGGCGTGCGCACATTGGAGCACTTGGGGCTCGTGCCCTCTTTTCCTTTTTATTTTTGTCCTTTTTACCCTGTAAATAGATAAAATCATTAAAAAAAAACATTAGAAAACAAAATCAATAAAGGCTTTTCGAATATCGTGATACTGATTTGCCTCCCGCCTTTTTTTTTTTACCTTTTTTTACCCTGTAGGTAGTTAAAATCATGAAAAAAAAAAACCATTAAAAAAACACAAAACATTTAAACAAAAGGCTTTTCGAGGACTGTGATACTGATTTGCCCCTATCTGGCCTTTTTCCTGCGGCAACTCCCGAAAATCATTTTATAAAGTCCTAAAAAACATGTTCAGTTAACCCCATTTCGCCAAATGTGCCCCCCCCCTCCCACTCTTTTTAAAAGTCTGCGTACGCCCCTGCACCCCCTTCCCCTCCCTTTACACTATTCGTATGGGAGTCGACATTCTCAGCAAACAGGGAAAATCACCAATCTTCTTGTTTACGAGTTGTAGAGTCAAAATCCCTCACTCGCCCAGCCCTGTCGCTGTGCTTAACACCCCGTCGTATTCCTATTGTCGGTTGCCAAGTGACACATCCCCGCGAAATAAATGATATTAGCTTGTTTGGTAACGTGCTTGGATTAGCGTTGTGGACGACGCACACGCAACAACAGTATTCCTCCAGAGCCTTGAGCAAAATCCCGCATGTTTTTTTTTTTTTTTTTTTACTTGTTTCCAAGTCTAAATCTGTAAATGGTTTGTTTTTTGGTATACGTACCATTAAGAAGAGAAAAATGAGTTTAAGGTTGATTCCTTCGCTGAAAAAACATAACACCGACCTCTAAACCGGATGTTTACAGTTACGTGTAAGTTGGATGTTTACAGTTACGCGAAGAGAATGAAAAAAAAAAAATTCGACCGGGTCTATAAAATGACTCGCCTGCACTTCGCTGAGAATTGGCAACTTGTAGTTTGTAGGAAACTTTTTTGGGGATAATTTTCAGTTAACATATTATAGATCAGTGATGCCTACTTCCGTCAAAATGGTGTCCATTCCAATCTGTTACGCGGACACGCCGTTTTTTTACAACGTATTTTCTTAATTTAATTAATTTTTTTTTAAATAATTGGCGGAGCGAGCGAGCGAAGCGTAGCCTATAACGGACACCAAATTACAAAATGTTGGTTCGTTGGTCCGTTGGTTGCACATTTTTAGTCTGGGTGGAGCCCAAACGAAAGATCGGATTGGAATGAAATTTGGTACAATGCTTGATACCCCAAACAGTATTGCTGAGCCAAAATTTGACGTAAATCGAGCAATTATTATGGGAGAAATAACAAATTTTCGAATTTATTTCGAACACTCACCATTGTAAATTTGGAATCGTGAATAGTTAAGGAATTCCGACGACGCATACACCTTGCTGGTGGTACTCAACTTAACTTAAAAAAAACACGGAAAATTAAATTTTCGTTTCTTCTTTCTAGCTGATAACTTTTTTCGACATAATTCAATGAAATAATAACAACTGGCCCTTGCATTCAATCACTATAGGAAGAAACGCAAACATAAAAAACAAAAGGATTGCTTGGAGGGATTACCTTTAGCATGGCAACGAAACTGGTATTTACACTAGCGATGGGAATCCCGAATATGAAACCGAAATCGTCGTATCACGGCGAAACTATGCATAAAAAACTAACAATACATCGGACGACGTATTTATACACAGCACGAAACAACATGTCTGAATCTAATAGTTTAAATATTCCTCGTTGCCATGGCAACGTGTGGACTCGAAACCATGGTGCATTAATGAATAGGCTTAATCTCAAACGCAGCTGCTACTTACGAAATAAAAATGACGACTAAATATTAGGCCTAAAAGCTACTAATTAGGCCTAAAGGCTAAAGTAAGCCTAATAGCTAACAATTTTTGACCTACAATATTGTGATCGTTACTGATGGATTATAATGTGGTTTTAAGATCGCTGTAGCCGTGCATGATAGAGGTGTGCGCATCAATATTTTCGTTGGTGGCGTTGTCATGACTAGTGTTAGACCAGCGGCAGCATTGCCAACCTGCTGAATTTTTTAATTATTGTTAAAAACTATCACTCAGATGATTGTTTGGCTTACAGTTAAATGCTTTATTATTATCATTTTGTAATCTAGGGAAGGAAATTTGCGCGGCTGTTGTAAACAATGTCAAAATTATTAGCGGCGGCAGCCCAACCAGCCACGACAAACATGCCGTTTTATTTTTATCGGCGGCGATGGAGGCGGCGTTGGCTCACATCTTTAGTGTCGGAACACAGGACTGCAAGCCGAAGGCTCGAGTCAATTTAATACAGAAGCAAACCTATTTACGTTGCCTTTTGGACTTATATGACAGACTGCCTGAGCGGGGAATCGAACTCACGACCTTTGGAAGAGACCTCGGTTTCTGGTTCCAAATATCGTGGGTTCGATTCTGTGCTCAGGCAGTCTGACATATAAATCCAAACGGCAACGTAAACAGGTTTGCATCTGTATTAATTTAGTATCAGATGTGGAAAGAAGCTAAACAGATACTAAATGATGGAGTAAACGAAAGCCTATTAATATAATAGTAATAAATTATAAATAAGATAGCTTTGGCCTATTTTTCAAATAAAGCTAAAATAAGAAAAAGGCCTGCAAATAACAACAGTACGTCACACCAAAAGGCAAATAGCCCAAGCTTAACCGAGTGAGCATTTCTCCTAGATTTTTAAGGAGCTTTAACAAATATGGTACAATCATTAAAATAAACACTAAATATAAATTTGAAATAAAGGTCTGTTCGCTCCGCCTACAATAGGCCCAAAGCCTGTTTCCTAGTACTAATAATATAAAATTTACTTCGACGGTTCGAAGTTCATGGTGAACTTGAGTGCGCCGTATAACGTAGCAGTGGCGTAGCTACGTTAGGCGGGGCCGGTGTCAATAAGTTCTTGTCGGCTGCCTTTTCCTAATATACAGGATGGTCCACAAAAGACTGACGACCCAAAATTTTCTAAGTCCAACTTTTCTAGTTGGCACCCCTCAGAACCAGAAGAGGACAGAAATCTTCCCGTTCCCTTAGATTTGATTTCTGTCCTCTCCAGTGGTTCTGTTTTATAAAAAGGCCAGCTGAATGAGTACGAACAAGTGGTCCCTATTTTCACTACAATAAAAAAAAAAACCTAGAAAAAAGCACGAACTTACTATATTTTTCATCTCGTGCTTTTTTTTATGAGCCATCTTTTACAGGGTGGTCCACAAAAAACTTAGTACGACAAATTTTTTAAGTTCAACTTTTCTAGTTAGCACCCCTCAGAACCAGAAGAGGACGGATATCTTCCCGTTCCGTTAGATTTAATTTCTCTCCTCTCCTGGTTCTGAGGGGTACTAACTAGAAAAGTTGAACTTGACAAATTTTGGGTCGTAAGTTTTTGTGGACCACCCTGTGAAGGATGGCTCATAAAAAAAAAAAGCACGAGCTGAAAAATATCCTAAGTTCGCGATTTTTTTCTAGGTTTTTTTTTTTTCAAATAGGGACCACTTTTTCGCAGTCATTCAGCTGGCCTTTTTATAAAAGGCCCTACCTGCCTGGCCATCGGCTCCAGTCTATACAGACTGCATCCCATTCGTTCGGAGCACCTCAAGTTGCATCTGTAAAGTTGTGTTTTGTGAGTTTTCAATGCCACGCCATTCACGAGTCTTATAGTGAATACTGGTATGTGTTGTGTGGTGGCCCTAAACGTTTCCATTTCGGCAACGTTTTAAGGAAAATATTTTTGGTATGAAATATTTTCTACTATTCTACAACACATTATTGTGCGCGCGGCGTATCTTGAGTCCTGCAAATATTTTATGAGCGGCTACGACTTCCTGGAGGGGCGGCATTAATCGACGGCCGCCATTGTTTTTGTAACCATCTTGGATATCAACAAGGCACTCTGCTACTAAAAACGTACAATCGATAATCAGTGGTCTTTTTCTGCGGAGAACTCAAGAAAGGCCGCAGACATAATAATGTATAGGTACAGCTGAGGTTGATAGACCAATTTTTAAAGCTAGGCGGTTCTCAGTTGAACCGGATAACTTTATTGCAATTGGATGACCAGAAAATTGTTTGGCACTTCCCAAATCCTAAACAGCGAAATTTTAACATAGAAATAAAGCAGTACAATAATCCATCTCTACGCGCTTATATTTCGACGAGTTCAGTTTGTCATATTTGTGCCAGTAGAGGATGGACGCATGTATGCCAGTATTTGATCAAACAAAATGAATTTCCGTAAAATAAAAAGAAAGACAGAGAACGGTGCCCTTACATCACAGGCAGAACTGTGAGTGACGGCCCTTTAAAATCTGCCGCGAATTTTTCCTCCCTTCTCCGGCAAACAAACCACCAGAGCTGTTTAAAAAGAGCTGCCACTCACAGTTCTGCCTATGATGTGAAAGAAGATGCTTTTCGTTCTCTTTTCTCCCTTCTTTTGCCGAAAATGTTTTTGTTTGACTAAATTCTGGCAACATGTGTTCTGGTGCAATGACCCAGTATTTCCAGTATTTCCCAGTTTTTAAGCAGAGGCTTTTGCGTCTGAGTTGCAATCCGGAGTTCATTAGTTCAAGTCACGCTGTCCAAGTTTTAATACGAGTCCATAACCGAATCTTAGTTATTGTTCAATAAATGAAAAAAAAAATAATAATGGACTAAGAACAAAGCCCTGTGGCATACCACTATTGACGTGTGCGCAGTAGAAGACTTAGAACGTCCGACGATTACCTGTTGTGTATTGTGTTCTGATGGGTGCACGGGGAGCATTGAGCACTGGGGCGTCATTTCGATCGGTGTCATGGTCCCGGCTGTACATCCCGGCTTCTACAGACCCAGGTTCGATCCCGGTGAAGGCATGTATATACGGGATTTTCTCTGATTGTTTCCTGCCCCTTCGCACGAGGGTTTCTTCCGGGTACTACGGTTTCCTCCCTACTGCGGCAAAGAAACAACCGACACGATGGCGGTTCCTTCACTTAACACCTGTCGCTTGGACCTTCAAAAGGCTGTTAGTTTATCCTGGCCGATATCTATTCTATTCTGTTCCAGAAATAAAATTTTCAACTTTTTCAATTTGTCCGCATGTATTTCTAGATATTTCACCTTTTTTTTTTTAATATTTTTCCCGAAAATCGACGTTCGTAGAGATAACGTGATGAAATGGACAGACGCCCCCCCCCCTCCAACTACAGTTCACAATTTTAACGTGAATTTGCATTGAATGATGAATACGTCAATTCGTGAAGGCGTGAATGGTCCCGAGACAATATTATCGCAGTTGGTTGTAGTTCGGTTACTCTGCACATGTCTTTTGTTATCCTACGTTTAAAAAAAAAGGGGGGCGTTGACAAAACATCGTGAATCCCGGACGTTTTGTAATCCACAAGTTTCTCCTTCATCCTAGAAAAAGAATCGCATTGCCGTAATCCTCCTTCTCCCCCATTGTTCATTTACTCTTTTAGTATATGTTCCGCCACAGTCTGCGCCGAGCTACACAATGTGGCACACTCAGTCCACAGCCAAAGCAAGGGCCTCACGCAGTATATTGACACTGTTCCTCTCAAATACGAAAAAGCATCGCCATTCTCCGGGCCTGCCTCCAACATTTCGTTTCTGTGCACGTTACACGACTTCGACCTGCTAGCGAATCAAGCTATGAAAGTTGGGGCAGGGGCAGGGGCACTTGGGAGTCACAGTGGGGGGGACGGGGGGCGCCTTGTATGCCGGTCGTGTATAGCGTTTGTGATATGATAGAAAACCTACATCAAGCCAAGTTCGAATTCATCGCCCTCGCCATTCGACCATTCAACATTCGGCACAACAGACGTCGATTTATGGGCGGCCGAGCTGGGTTTTTGGTAGGGAGGTTGCGCGACTCGAGGCTGCGTTGTTGGTACGTCGCCGCAGGAAGGCAGACAAGGAGAGGGAGCCACCGTCGCCACCATCGTCGTTTCAAAGTTGTCAGCGTTGTTGCCAACTAGAACGACGCCGTTCTCATACATCATTCAAAAACAAGCTGAGCTTTGCAGTCCTGGGGGGCGGAAAATGTAAACTTGGATCCGTTAAAGGTGCAGTGTGTCCTCGTGCTGCTGTATATCAGAGTCGGTTGTATACAGATAATCAAACGTTTTACGCAACGAGGAAAATGCCATTTTGAAAACTGAAGTCACCATCGTTTTCGTGAACAGCGACTCTGATTTTCTCCAATTTCAGATTTTACGGAGAAAAACCAAAACGAATATTTTTTTGCTGAAAATGATGGTCATTTTTTCCCCAAGTTATGAGCCTTCTCTCGTGCTGCCGCGTTCGCTGCGGCTAAACATACAACATCAGAAACTGCATCAAAAAACTTGTCCACCTCAACTGAAGAAGCGAGAGATAGGTTCCGTTTATTATGTCCTGTTCGAAATCAGGTTTTCTTGTTGCGCTCTCGTTTCGCAGTATGGCGGCCACCTCACTATGGCTGTGAATAGCGTTTTACCATGTCTAAATAATTCTTTTTAAAAATAAACAAGCGTTTGCACAGGTTTTTGTTATGATTTTCTTAACCGTGGCAAATGAAGCGACAGAGGGATGAATTCAGTCGATAGCGTGAAAAGTAGTTTTTCTAGCTAAATACTGTTTCTTTATTGATATAAAACACCTTGGATTTGAATTTTTCTTTGCCTTTCAAATTTGAGTGTTTCTTTTCTTGCACTGCAGAAAAACCTTCGACTTGTTCTTTATTTAGTTAAAAAACTAATGCGGAATAAGATATTTGTTAACTTCTACATGTGGGCAAAAAAAACCCTTAAAATTTATGGGGGGGGGGGGGTGTAACAGGGTGGGCAGTGGAAAATGTTGGGGAAATGTCCACCATTACTAACTTGTGGGGTCGCCATAGATACTACGAACAAAGGGCAGCCTCTACAAACATTACATCACACACCTACCTTGGTTATTCGTCTATTTGAAATTTATGAAATTCAACCTTTGTTTCTTAGGTCTTATGTCTCTCTTTGCCTACCAGACATAAGAAACAAAGGCTGAATTTCATAAATTTTAAATAGAACAATAACAAAGGCAGGTCTGTGCTGTAACGTGCGCTACGGTATTTGCTTTTCTCAGTAAAAAATGTATTAAACGTATGCCTTTCATGTAGCAATAAGTCGTCCGAAGACTGTAAAAGGATAGTTACCGTTAAATAAAGTTTTAGTGCTGCAATACCGGAAACCCGAATGAGGACAAGAACACGTTGCTTTAGTGTGTACTGCGAACATCAATCAACACCGAGTATAGTGTGCTTTCAGTGCTCCTATAGTGACAGTTTTTGAAATTTTTTGGATGACATTGTTCCAACGCTACGCTGACGTGAATGTATAACACGTGTACGTATGGGATGCCATGGCCAGGTAGGCAACTCATTTTAAAGATTTATAGTCGCAGCTGAAAAAAAAATCTTGCGTTTCAATACTCAGAATAAAATTTAAGGTGTAAGAAAGTAAATAAAATCCAGAAAATTATCTGTTCTATCCGTTTATAATATTTTAGGCATTTTTTTCCACATTAGGCATATTATTGAATTATGAAGAACGTAATTACTCGGCCTAACATTGGGTCTTTACGTAGTGCTCGGGGACACTGGCTGCTCTGTTCGGGCTCCCTTGCAGCCGCTAATAAAGTCCGCTTAGCCGTAAACGGAAATTTCATGAAATTTCAACCAGATCAGCAGAAAATTGCGAATTTTAATTCGATAAACACACAGAATGACAGACCGACATACAAATTAAGTCGAGTATTTGATCTCGTTCGGCCAATTGAGTGTCGGACTGTGGCTGACGAGTCGTAACTGCTCGTTTGCAGCTGAAAACAGAATAAGCCACTATCACAAGCTGTGCCAGCAGTGACGCGACGGCAAGCTTGTACGTGCATTGCTCATTTGCAATCGACTGACGGCTTACACACGACTTAATCAGGGCGGTATCAAGCTTGTAATCTTGAAGAAGCGGACATTTTCCTTTTGACATTCATTTCTCGACTTTGCTGCATCGGTGATGAAGTCTGGGGATTGGGGACCTCGTTTTGACTTGATCGCTTTCAAATTGTATGCGGTTTCGTCAAACGTCGTGCCTTGATAACAGGGGTGAGCAATGATCTTCGCATGTTTTTTTTTTTTTTGCGTGTGTGGTGAAAATGCATGCGATTTGAAAAGGGCAACGCGAAACTGGAGATCCTGAACATCGGTGTACTTAATGCTTTCTGCAAACAATCACTCTGGCATGCAAGTTCATAGGTTTTCCCTTTCACCAAAGCAATGAAGTGGTTGAAGCGGCGCCGTTTCTTCTGCTAGACTAATTATTTAATAATATTTTAATAACAACTTTATGGCATTCGGATAAGGAAAGGCATGGGCACAAGGCCACTTAACAGCCTTCCAGTGTGTTTGCGAATCAAGGGAAATTCATCATTTAAAAACAAGATTGCCAAAATAACTAAGCCCTTAAGCTTAGCTTTAAAACTCAACAACGAAGGAGCCACAGCAATTTCACACGGCAAAGCGTTCCAAATCCGCCCAATTCTAAGAATAAAAGAATACTGCCTACAATTAAGTCTGACAGCATCCCAAACAATTTGAAGTGGATGTGGCCTAAGTGGTCTCCCTTCCTTCAGCTTAACAAAGGGAAGAACGGGACCAGAATGGGTGTGGCACCAAACGGGCTTATAACAACACCTCAGATCAATTTTAATCCGACGCACCTCGTAAAGTTCAATATCGAGCATTTCAAGTCTTTGCCCATAGGTTAAGTCCACCCATTCCACGTAATCGTTTCGTAAATCTGCGTTGGACGGCTTTAATAATCTTGTTCACATCTTAAACTAGAAAATGGGTTCCACACTTCACTGCTGTATTTAAGGGGCGAACAAATGCATTAAAAGCCTTAATAAGCACACAACAGGACTCGACTATTATGGTCCGTCCCTTTCGTTTCACCGTGAGTTGGATAACAGTAGAGGTAGGGGTGAACTATTTTTCACACTTGCTATAGAGCAGTGACATTTGCCGCCATATTGGCACCAGTATGGGTTTTGGAGGGCATAACTACAAGGTACACTACATAAAAATGGTCGGAAAAACAACGGAAGAGCGGATTTCTTAGGCTTAAAATAACGTTGTTTTCTCCAACAACAAAAATCGTGCGTTTTAGGTCTAAGAAATCACTCTTCACAGCATCGGCTTCAGTATGACGCCCTTTTGTTTCTCTCCTCAGTGCCCCTTGCAGCTAACCCATTAAGGCTCCAGCATAGAGTTATATACAATAATACTACGCCGTGTCCCTGCTGTATAGGTAGTACGTAAGTAATATGGTGGCATATATCATTGGTTAGCGCCACTTTTAACTAGAGCATCACCTGTTTTATTATCGACAAAATGGAGCTAATCGATTGCAAACAACCCGTGCTGCATAGGAGAAAGCGTCGTGACTAAATCTTTTCGTGTTCGTCATCGCATCCTGTTTCTTTGTCCATCTGCTTTCATAGCGGGTCGCTGGATAGTGTTGACGGCGGCTGCGACGAGGCGTTTTCCGACTTTGTTGTTTCAACAGGCAACGCACCCGCAAATTTGAAGAATTTTTGTAGGAAAGTGTCATCAAATTCGGAGTCCATTTGCGAATTAATGCTGGATGAAATTTGAGCGTGCATTACATCCATATTGATATTTACTAACGATGCGGCAGATTTTCGTGCTTCGGAAACTATTGGTGAGCAAATAGGTGAGCGGCCACCACCTGCGCGTTTTGTCACCTTGATTATTCTTTAATAACACGGCTTTTTAATTAAAAAAAAAAACCATGTCCGGATGTATGTAACACTATCAATGTACAAAATCTGGTTTTAATGCGCTGGTTATTTCGTGATGCGGATAACAATGGTTGCATTGGAGGGGGTTCATAAACGGAGCTGTGCCCCAATATTGTTTGTTTAGGCGTATATTTCGTAAATAGACCTATACTTTGCATTAGCAAATGTTAAACTAAGCAATGTGTAGATATCTAAGCGATGTGGGCGATGTTCTTCCCGGTAATAGTAAAGCGACCTATATGAGAAAAGAACCGTTTCCTAAAATCGTCCTAATATAACTGACCTAACCTACTGCTACGTCAGAACAACACCAAAGCAACGGCACCAAAGCAACAACACCAACTCCACCACCATCGACTAAGGGTTAAGGATCGTTAATTTTTTACAACAGCCTTTTTCCTATCGAGTGATCAGGAAGTGGCAAGTGCAACTCTTACTGCCGTCTGGGTGTGTCTCACCTTCCTCGTAGCATGCGTCTTTCGAGTTGTCTACACCTGCTAACCATGGCAACAATGCGAATGGAGATGTTTTCCTCGCGACTCGAAACATGAAGTATGGTGCATGAGCATTATTGTGTTTATTAGAGTCGATTGAGAGTCTTATGCGAACAGTTTGTCAGTCTGGGTGTGTGTCTGTCTGTGTGTTCGCACTATAGCGTTTTAACGAATTATCGGATTTCTGTCAAATTTTGCACACAGATTCTATGGCACATTTCTAGGTCTAAGTTCGAAAATGGGTTGAATCCGTCGGGGAAATCCTCCACTAGAAATAATCAAAGATTTTTGTTTGTTGCAATCGAATGGCGTTAGTTATTTTTTTCTTGAGCGGACTGACGTCATTCATCCACTAACAATGACTGGGAACTATGTAGCCTTCGTCAGCGGCTGACGTAACCACCAACCGACCAATGACTGGCAACTTTCTCAAATTATTCTACAGATCACTGACGTAGGCACGCGGCCCCACTGATCTCATACGTACGAACTGGATAACAATCATGTCGGCAAGCGAAATTACCATAACTTAGGCTACTTGTTTAGACAATCGTTCATGACTTTAATGCTTAGTACTTTTTTTTTGGAGGGGGGTGGAGGAGAAATACCTAAAACAACTTATACCGTATGACATTTGTGTTTTTTTTAGGGGAGGGGGGAGGCGAATTCATAAAACTACTTTTGGCCAATGACGCTGCTATCTAGTTATTTCCTCCATATCAGTCGTGCCGTGTGGCAACGTCACCGTCCGATAAATGAAATATTCAAAACGCCGTGACTAAACAATTTGGAGGCCTCCCGTGCCATAAAACTGCCAAACGGTGCTGAATATTTTTACTGCTGATTCAGTTCACTAGTGTTCTAATTAAACTTACTATTTAAAAATGAAACCGATAGAAGAATCGTAGTGGGCTCGTCTTTAATTGAGAGGGGTGTGTCGCCATGCCATTCCATCGCAGCTGATCAAAAACTACAAATGCAAGTGACAAGTGGTTTTACGGTTGCATACGCGTTGTGGAATCGTGGCCAAGAAATTATTTGGGTTTTTATATTGTATTCGTAGGAGGGGTAATTATTCACACGTGTTAGACAGTATAGCCATATCGATCACTGTATTCGCAAGAGAAAACAAATCGACTCTCAGTATGATTGGTTTAAACAGGTTTATTTATGCCGAAAATAAAACAACTCCGATTGCAGTACAAAATGGTGGACTGATGTCTGCTTTGTTTTCGATTCGATAAACCGGAAATGTACACCATATTGGATCTTGAATTGTCGCCGTGATAGGCTACGTTTGCTGTCGTCGTTTGATCTCTGCTGGAAGCTGTTCTTTGTGCGAGAATAGGCGAGTTTGGAAATATCAAGAAATGACAGTGCTGTATTGTGTGTGCAGCGTATCTTGAGTCCTGCAAGTATTTTATGAGCGGCTACGTCTTACTGGAGGAGGCGGCTTTAATAAACGGCCGCCATTGTTTTTGTAACCATCTTGGATATCAGCAAGGCACTCTGCTACTAAAAACGTACAGTCGATTATCTGTGTTCGTTCTGCAGCGAACGCACGATAGGCCGCGGACACTATAGCAACGTTTAAAATTATTGTTGTAGTCCTCATTTCATTTTTTTTTTTTATATCTTTGCTGTTTATAAGACGATTAATTGTTTATATATTACCACATTCCTTCAGTAAATACTCATCATAAATAAATAACAAATAAACCCAGAAAATGGCTTTCAGCTGGCTAGATCCTGTTTATTGAATGAAACCTATTATCCCTGCGAACTGCGAACTGCGAACTCTGGAGGGTTTCCATGTCAACGATGTCATGAAATGGGTACACATTGTTATTTCGTTTGTTTGAAGAGCAATTTACCAAGCATAATCAATGCTTCATTTTAATGTTTGCATTTTTGGTTTTAACTTGTTTTTGTAAAGTAGACTTTTATAGTTGGTAAATTTGTCATGTTTGGCTAACGTTTTGGAATTTCTGTCCCAGTTTAACTAGTAAATCCTGGTTTAGTTTATAAGGTTTTGACGCGTCATGAAGAATAAAACTCGTAAACCACACAATGGTTTACGGCTTGTGTCTTCATCTCCTCTTGTCCTTCTGTAGCTTGCTTTATGTAGAGGATTATTTTAGTTTTCTCAGAGTGATATTTGTTGCTTTGTCAGAATTTTTTTTTTTCATTAGAATGGCATTTTTCACTCCAGCTCAACAAATCAGTAACCACGTTTCTTTTCCTGGAAACAGTTAAGTAAAACAATAGTATAGCGTGCGATTAGCATCAAACCGCATTCACATGAACGGGATTAACGTACTGTGCAGTGCATAATACTGATGTTGACTTTACACCATACTCATGCTTTACTCAATCACTCGATGGGAGGAGACACACATATGGTACCAAAGAAATTGAGGATCAGGTGAACTGATGTGCTCCAGTGTAGGACACAGAACCCATTTAAAAAACCGTGAATGGTTTTTCTAGTGCGTAGCACGCACTATGAGTTTTGAACCCCTAAACTGCTGTGTATATATGTCAGGCGTTTTTGGCTTTTTCTAATTCTTCCAAATTTAAAGATCTCTCTCATGAGAACGTGGAAGTGTCAGAAAGACCAAATTGTACATTCACGCCGAGTCCAGGACTTCAAATTCGTGAAAATCCTGTTTTGCAGCGGGTTCTTATTCGACGAAAACCCATGGTTTCCCCCATGCTACTGATGGTGAGCTTCCGAATTCTGCCGCTGGAATGTGCGCCAATCCCATAATGATCGCCATTCGCGCCATCGTGGAATAGCAATGACCAAATACTTACAACGCACGGGGAATATTTCTGTTTTTTTCCCCCTACACTTTTTTCTTCTCCCATCTTGACTTTATTATTAGAATAAGGAGACGAAAAAAGGTGATGATTTCTCCTTTTGATGCTGTTTCCTGGAGCCATTATGTGAAGCATTTTTTTCTGTTTTCCATATTATAGTATCTCTCCCATTTTTCTCCCTCTGTGTTTTATATGTGGTGGTTGGGGCCACAATAGAAGGCATGCAACGTGATGGCATCTTTTGAGCGTTTTGAAACAGCAATACTTGAACGAAGAACTGGTAAAAAAGGGATGTTCCGCAACAACTTGGCGTGTTTAAGAATGTCGTCCTGGTACTACCGCTCTCGCCCGTAATTTTAGAAATGAAATTCAACTTCCGAAACACCTTTTAAAACGTGTTGGAATTTAGCTGCAACGGTGTGTTCCTTCTTTGCCTATTCAATGTATCCTCATTTATTATTTCGTTTCTAACGTATAATTTTTCGCATTTGAAATGGGCGTAAAACGAATGCGCCTCTGCTGAATTGTCGAGAAATATTTAATAACTCAAAACCTTCCTATCGTTGAACACTTAACAACAGAGGAATTTATTATTGCTGCAAAGGGCAAAGAAAAATCGTCACTGGAGCTAGCCAAAATGCATTTTTTTTCTGGCTTTTGGTAATCTAAAACGCCGTTGATTTTATTTTTATTTTTTATTTCAAGAAAGGAATGTTTCTTGCTTGCATCACGAGTGTATTTTACGATGTTTATCGTAAGAGTCCTGCATTACCATCTATAATTACAAGCCTACATCGATGTAGAATCAGGAATTTGTAAGAAATTCTTACAGTTTTGATTGAAGATGTAGAATCAGGAATTTGG
>JAHWFP010199853.1:70520-117824 GCA_023313725.1 Lithobius niger
ATTCCCCGCTCAGGCAGTATGACATATAAGTCCAAAAGGCAACGTAAATAGGTTTGCATCTGTATTTAGTTATTTCTTGTGAGCCTTTGGCTTTCCCGTCTTTAATACATGTAAATACAGTGTACATAAAACGGCCAAGGAATGATGATGGTAAGTGGATTGGGACACGAATGCCTTACCACCAAGGTTAGACCTGCCAGGGACTCAAAGGCATCGCCAAACGTGCAGGACATGGGAAGGGTGTGAAAAGTGTTAAAAGGCCCAAAATGATGCTGTACAATTAAAAACTATAAACATTGCTAAAAAATTGTATGCTACGGTGAATACTAAAAACTAAAGCACCCAGATAGTGGGATTTGTCATCCCTCAAAAACACAATAAATAAATAAAAATGTAATAATCAGTTGAGCCTGAAGGACAACGAGACAGCAGGGCTTCAGGCCACTAACGCCTTTCCTGAAGATGGTTATGTAAGTATGCTCGTTTTAGAAATTTATGGAGGGGTTGCCTGGTGACCAAGCGTCTGAAGGCAGAGACTGAGGGCGCAGACACTGTGACCTCACCAAGCGAGTTCCATGGCTCGATCACTCGATGAGCGAAGAAGTTTTTTTTATTAGCCTGTAGTTAACAAATACAGGTGGTGTTGCTGGGACATTGTTTGCCTGAACAGTAGTATTTCTTCTGTCGGCTACTAGTGTAGCGCTGTCACAGCAGGCTGCTGTTATTGAGCTATAAAAAGAAGTGATACGGCCCGTAATTGTTGATGTGGGAGCTTGTGAGAACCAATTTTTTTTCTCGTGGCCATAGAGGCTGTGCCTAGTAGGCCACGTAGAAAAAAAAAAAAAAAAGGAAAACCAGAAATCAGATCATGTCGTAACTGGTTCCACGATCATGTGGTTACTTGAATCTGACTTAAAATTGTGTCAGTTGAATCTATGAGAACTGCTAGCTTACACTTTTATTGTCACTCCGATATTTTTTTCTTGCGAACCTGCTAAACGCTCTCATTAGTCACTTACTGTCCTAAGTCAAGTCAGAATCTGTTCCGAATTAAGGTAAGACACTCGTGGGGGGGGGGGGGGGGGGGGAGGAGAAAAATTTTGGAAATTATTTTTATTGTTTTAAGTGTATGTGTTAGGGTGCAAGATATAATAATTAAAACACAATAAATAGATATCTTCATTTGCCAATAAAGTAGTTTTTTTACAGGTTAGTTTTTCTTATTCTATTCTTTTCGCATAACTTCCGATGCGGTTTGCCGAAAATCATAATTTTTAAAGTTTATGTTCCTTTTTCTCCAAAACTATTGGTCGGAATGTTATGATTTTTTTTTTGTAGAGGTGATCACACAATAGTTTTGAATGGACACAAGGAAATGTATGATGTTTCGAATAACTCACTGGCTTCACCGAATACTTTACTAATGAATCTACGTTAATTAAAATTCTGAAAAACTAAACACCAGAATTTTATAACTTTGGTTCAGCATCTTAGGAGTGATGCATGCCAACACCATAAAAAATGTCAAAGCTTTAGGTGTTACCGTTTCTGAGAAAAAGGAACATGAATATGGCACATTTTCCCCATAGAAAAGCATAGGCCAGGTGTCTTACCTTAAAAGCATTCCTATTTTCAAAATATAGAAAACAGAAAGTAAAACAAAGCAAAAACTGCAACCCTATAACTTCATGCCTTCCTCCACGATTGTGTGTATCGTGTAAATCTGACGCTCAAAAAATCTGACGCGCAAAAATGTGGCCGTTCATCCACATTTTGTTGGCCGTTAAAAACAGCCTCGCTGTTTGTTATGATGAAACAGTGTTGCAAGTGCGGCTGTGATGACTCCATCTTTCTATTCATAAATGCTAAACGATTCGACCCACGCGATATCTGGGTAAGGAAAGCAAAGGGTGGGAGCTACTATACTTTTCCATACCTCCTCACCCTGAAATCCCCTTAACTTCCTGTGCCATTTCCCTCTTGGCCAAAGCTCCTGCCTGGAAAACGAATTATGACTGCATCGCTAAGGGGTCACAGGTTCATATCCTTGTGGTTTCGCTCAGATGCGTCCGCATAGCATTCGTCGACCAGCCGGCAGGGCGGGCGAACCCCAACGAAATGTTGGATGGTGGGTTGTCATGGTGACGAACTATGGATGGGTGCTGGATTTTGATGGGGAGAAGGAGGTCGGCGATTGGGGGGGGGGGGGAGATCTGCGTCACGGGAGGGTTGGAAAAGGAGGAACTTGCTTGAATGCCGAATGCCAATTTTGCTCGCTGAACCATCCAGCCAAACAGAAACTGCATTATGGTTCTTAATTCTTGGTTGGGTCGCTCCGATGCATTTGATTTTTTTCTTCACTGTTTTTTCCCCCCGTCGCATAACTCATACCACAATCTCACCACAGTTTGTTGGCTCGTGAACTTACAGCTATCAATTGGAAATTGCAATGCCATAAGCGGTGGCCAAAGCCACTGCTATTAAGACACCGATGATTTCCAACCATAGCTTCAAATAAACGGATGTTGTGGAGGAACTGTGAATAAAACGATGAATGGAAGTACACAAATACAGATACAATTTTCACCTGTGAAAAGCAAAAGCTAGTCGAAATAAGGCTGTTTTCTACATTTCAATGTTTATCATCCCAGATAGAAAAATTAATGTCTGTGTGCTTACGTGGTGGTAGTGGTTAATTTTTATTCATTTGTTTAATTGTATCCTGAAGTCTCAAAGAGAAACTTGTATATGTTACATCTAGATAGCAGAAAATAAATTATGAATTAAAAATATAGTTACAATTCAGAACAAATGAAAGTACAAATTAAAGCATAAAATAAGTTCATAACCATACAGAGTTGAATCTTTCTCGATCAAACGCATTATAAGAAAGTAGGCCGTACTAAGGCACAGCAGACGTCTTATAAGAAACTACTAAGGCTTAAGCAAAAACATAAAATTAATGAACCCTTGTCAGATTTTAAGCTTAATTTGACCACTGCTGGTCAAAGTAAGTTCAACTGACAGCTGGTCAAAAATTGTTATGTAAAAACGTTGATATCTTGTTCCATGACTGTTTTTTACCAAAGTAATTTCGTGTCTAATGGTTCATCCCTCAGATAACTTTGTTTGAAACCTCCACTATTCTATGGTCTTTATTAAGGTAATTGTTTAAAATAATTGTGTAGTTTCACATTTTTTATTATTTTTGTTTTTGTACAGTCGAGGTACAAGCATTCACTTTCTTAAACAGAACTGTAAATAAGTTTATTTTGTGTTCTTTGAAGCCTTTGTTTTATAGGTACCCTGGATCAATTCCAAAAAATTCAACTCCATACCTGAAATTGCAAATTTCTTGTTTTTTAATTTGTTATTTTTATTTAACACCTACTTAACCTTTAAAACAATGGCAGAAATCTTCGCAATTTCTTTAATTAACGAATTTATATGCCTTTAGCATAGTCATAGTAACAACAAGTAGTACCTAGGGTGAGATAGAGAGATAGAGCTAATGTCAGGTTAATTTTTCCCTACATGGGTGGGATTGAGGCTTAATGGCACGTCAGCAGCTAGGTCATTAGTGCCACCATCAGTCATAGTGAAGTCCGGGCAGCCACTGCAGCACACATTACAGAGATGTTTGGAGGCGAACTCTAAATCTTGATCTCGTCACACATCTGTACCTCCTGCAAAAATTTAAAAATCCCGGACACAAGGGCAGACGTTTCACCCAACTGATGTGCTATATCTTGCAGAAGAGGTAACGCCAGCGAACACCTTCAAGATGGTGACAAAGAACAAGCAAGTGACGGACCATAAGTTGCCGTCGACACGAATGGTGGGGGAAAGTATAAGTGTCACGCCACTGACAGTGGAACGTACGATTAGGCCTATATTTGCATGTGATAAGGCTTATTTTTTTTTTTGTTTAATTCATTAACCAGTATTCACTACACAAAGTTACTTTGGATGCTAAACTATGTCAAATACGCAAATTAAAGTTAGGGCACAAGTGGTGACAAAATTCCGAGTACATACTGTGGCGCCTTCTAGGGGAAATTAGCTGAATTAGTAATTCTCTTCCTAGCATGTTTGTAAAGGAAGTTCTTGTATTCTCAAATTCTCCTAAACTTAGCCCAACCAATGGGAGTACTGCCCTTGGAGCCCCTTGATACAGCGAATTCAAACTCTGTATTCGCGCTCCTGGCCAGCGGAAAACTGATTTTCTGCTTGATCCCGATCCATGTTGGGGGTAGCTGGGAATGAAAACCTGATGTAGCTGTGAAAGGAGCCCTTTCTGGTTGTCTCGATGGGGATTTCAGCCTTGTTCTCACAGGAGGCTTTTCCAGCTCTTTGTCTGAGGTTGCATGCTGCGTGGCAAGCCTTGTGGAACAGAACAGACGGCAATAAGTTGCGAGCTATACAAGGCACTGTTCTTGTCGCCACAATTGCCGGGCAGAGGTGATGTTGGCTGGTTAACGTATTGGTCACACCAACCTAATATATTGTTTCTTATTTGGGTGGGTGGGGGGAGGTGATTTCTTCCTGAATGCCATTATTACCACCGGCCACGTACGGTTCATCATGGGCTTGAAGAATGTCACCATCTGGATGGTGTTCTTCGCCGTTTCCATCTTTCACGAGACTTGGCGAGTCAATTGGGCGACGATTCTGTCATCTCCTGTCTGTTTTTTTAATTTTTCCAAGAAGTACAGATGTATGATAAGGTTTAGCTGTGGGGTTTGTCTAACATCTCTGTATTGTGTGGTGTGCAGTGGAAATTCAGTCCACTGCACTGTGACTGACGTTGGTGTTAACGACCTAGCTGTAAACGCACCATTTAGCATCAATCCTCCCCTTCCCAAGGGAGCAGTAGTAGTATTAGTAATAGCGCAACAATATCAGAAACGTTAAGACCTATTTTTCAACTTTGTATCACTAACCACAACTTTATGTCATCAGGTTGCAATATTCTTCCCCAAAGGTTCATTGGGGAAATGGCAAAATTGGCATTACAAAATGGATTACAGTAACAACAGCATTACACCAAATCCAACTTTTTACCAAATTCTTGTGTTTAAACCGCTCTCATAAGCAACTGGTAGACTGAAGGTATTAGTAAAAACTTATACCTAATTTTATTTTGTTTGTTCTGTACTACTTCACATTCTGTGGTTGTGACCATCGTTCATTCTGGCCGAACGTGGACCTCAACAGGTCACTTTATACTTACTCCAAATGGATCGATTTTGTAAATGATGATAGACTACCGCAAGTAAAATTTGCACACAAACTCCCTCCCGTCTTCTTCTGGAGAAAAATGAGTAGCCTAAGTTTTGGATCCTAAGAATTGATGACATCATCATCATATGACATCACGGATGACCGTCATTACTCACCAAATAGGCTCGTTGCTCAAAGCCGTTGACGACGTTGGGAACGATCGCCGTTCTATTCTCCCTTTCCTGCCAAAGATGATGAGTTGACTCCCGCTGCCTTGTCGACAGATTGCTCTTTTGTCTGACTCTGTTGGATGCCATACGTTTTGATTGTTGTGTTATTGCGAATGTTTTCGATTTAAAAGAGGGGAAAAAGTTGAATGTTTTTATGGTTCAAAGCTGCAAAAAAAGGGACTCCATTCAAAGGACAGCTAAAATTCTCGATTTTGGATAAGGGAGAGTTAGGCTTAATACGTTAGGCCTATTGCCACGTGGGTGTGCCTAGCTCTTGAACGGTGTTTTCATTGGAGTCTTTAACCCATAACGACACTGAAAACACATAATGTAACACAAGACTGACAACATCGAAGACTACACACTAGAGTGAGATGTGTGAGCAAAGCCCGACCCGATAGCACCGTGGTCTCTAAGTCAACAAGGCGGGACAGTGAATCACGTCTTTGACTTCAGCATGGAACTGTAAAAAAACGATCCGTACATCATTCCTAGTGTTGTGCAGGGGTTACGAAACAGAACGTCTCAAGTACAGCTTATTTTGGAAACATTGTTTCACCCCTTCGTGGGTACCAAGAATGCTTAAACTGCAGAATGAGCTTTACACCATTGCCTACAAGCCAAGAGGGCACGAGGTCGAATTGCATCTTTGACCTACATAAATTAAGAAACAACTCCTACAGTTGCTGTACTGTTTCCCAAGGAGTTTATCTGTTCTACAAGGTAGTTATTTCCCCTTTTTCAGGCAAACTATCCTTCGTCCATTCCTATGAATTTTGAGAAAGACACACTCAATCACGATTACTGGCTGTACGAGGAAGAAATGAATAAAGCATACGTAGTATGCTACGTATGCTTTTTTTTCATTTCCTCCTGGCTGTACTAATAATACCGGTTGAGTGGGGGTTTTAATGTGAAGCTTAGCATTTGTTTGGTATTGGATGGATAGAATAGAATAGAATATAGTAGACGGCGCCGAGCCAAGGCTAAAACGATAGCGCCCCAGGGCGGGGCCCCCCCCCAAAAAAAAGAAAAAACCCAGAGGAAAAACACCTTAAGAACCCTTGTCAAAACGTGCTTTGAAAGAGTTCAGACTGGTGGCAGCCACGACGTAAGGTGATAGAGAATTCCAAAGGGGCACGACTCTTTCAGAGAAAAAGCGATGCCTGATGTTTAGCTTAGAATGGTTGCCAAGGAGTCTCAGGTTGTGACCCCTGGTGTTGGAAAGAGCAAGACAGAAAAAATCGGTAGGCATGACGTCAATGAGCCCGTTAAGAATTTGGAAAGTAAGTATGACGTCTCCATGGCTCTGCCGAGAAACAGCAGAAGATAGGTGAAGGTGGTTAAGGCGGTTCTGGTAAGGTAGGTTACATAGAGGTCTACAGAGCTTAGTTAGACGCCGCTGGCAGGCCTCAATGCGAGAAAAGAAAGAGTCATAACAAGGCCTTGCAACTTGGGAACAATACTCAAGGACAGGTCGGAGAAAGGTTTTAAAAAGGGTAACAAAAAGTTGAGAGCTAAGGTTGGAGAAGGATTTCAGAATATAATGGGCTTTCCTGATAACTTTGTGATGAAAATGGCATGATGGTGAAACTTAAGAGAGTTATCGACAAGAATTCCAAGATCGTGGTGTTGAGTCTTGGGAGAGATTCTTTTTTGTTGGATGTGATAGGAATTGCAGGGATTATTGTGACCAAAGTGCATCACAACGCATTTATCAGGATTGAGTCGCAGGTCGTTTGCTGAGGTCCAGGCAACCACATTATTGAGGTCACGTTGGAGAGATTCGGAGAGAAAGGAGGGAGCAAAAAGTTTAAAATCATCAGCATAGCTGGTATTTTCAGAAGAGATGATTGCAGGGAGATCGCACATGAAGATATTAAAGAGTAAAGGCCCAAGTACGGATCCTTGGGGGACACCAGAGGTAACTGGAGTCCAACTGCTGGGAGAACCGCGAAGGCAAACACGTTGACGACGGTTGTATAAATAGGAGTGCAACCAGGAAATCAAAGGTGAAGGGAAACCGAGGGAGTTAAGTTTAGTAATAAGCTTGGCATGTGATATAGAATCAAATGCCTTACTAAGGTCAAGGTAGATAACGTCGCAAGGAATACCAAAGTCGATATATTGTGTAATGGAGTTGTAAGTGCATAGCAAGTTGCTAAGGCAAGAGCGTCTAGGAAGGAAACCATGTTGTGTTGGAGAGAGGATGTTGAGGTCATTGCAGGTTTTAAGAAGATCGCTGTGAACGAACCTTTCTAAGATTTTGGAAGCAACAGGTAGAAGACTGATAGGCCGATAGTTAGTGACTTCATGTAAGGAACCACTTTTATGTATTGGAGTGATATTTGCATCTTTCCATCTAGTGGGGAAGGTGCAAGTTCGGATAGAAGTGCAAAAAATTGTGTAGAGTGGGAGAGCTAGAGTAGCCGCACAGTTCTTGAGAAAAACTGGTGAGATACCATCAGGGCCCCAGGAGGAATCCTCCTTGAGTGCAAGAAGTTCAGATTCTACTTGGGTGATATTAAAATAGATTTTTCCCGAATTGTACATGGCAGGAGGAGGAGCCAACGTTGAAGGTTTAAGTGTGGAAGCAAAGAAATTATTAAAAGTAGCGACAATATCGGCATCTTCGAGGATGACATTTCCAGCGGCGTTCTTAAGACAGTTGGTGGGAATGGTTTTTTTGTTCCTATTAATGTACTTAAATAGTAACTTGGGCTGGCGTTTGGCTTGAAGAATAAGCTTGCTTTCATAAGAGTCACGGGCCTGGCGAATTTCAGAAACAGCTGCATTGCGCGCAGCTTTGAAGGCAACAAGGTTGCTGGGTGTAGGAGCATTTCTGAAACGGTTATAGGTCTTTTTTTTGTGATTGACAGAAGCGCGAACTTCAATATTCCACCATGACGGACTTTTGCAGTTATAAGACTATGATAGTGTGGTGGTATTTACCAAGTCGGTTTTTTTTCTTTCTAAGGTTTAGATAAACACAGCCCTTGCCGTAAATTATATCAGAAACAAAACCCACAAGGGTGACAGAAACCACCAAGTTTCAGCCATTCAAAGTATTGATATCAGAACAAAAATGGCTGCCACCAAGTTGCTGAATGAGTTGCTAATCCCACCGAGTATGCCACCGAGCATTAGATCAAAGGTTAAATGAATAACCTAACCATTGCTACAATCCTCAGCAATGGTCAAGTTTTTCATTTAACATGTGAAGTAAATCTGGGAACAACTGGATTGCCAGTTTGAATCTGATTCATTCCACTCCAAAGAAACGTAAGTGCATAAAGGGGGCTTACTGTACTATGTTATTTCTAGTGTATGATTTTTGCTGATTTTGTAATTTTCCTCTTCCCACTTTAAATGGCACCTTGTGGGGAAATAAACCCTTGGGTGCTCCGTCCAAGGCGATTCTGATGCGACACGAAACCTTGCCAGACCCCATTTGGGATTCCAAACCCAAAGGCTGTAGGTTCCGGGCTTCCATAGTGTCTGAGCCCCACATTGGAAACTCCATCTTCCGGTCACCAGGTTACGAGTGAATTGAGAAACACATGCACAAACAAGTTTTAATCGTTGAAACTCGTCCATGCAAAGTATATCATTAACGTTTTAAAGCATTTAATAGTTTATTTTTAATTTTAATTTTGTTATTTAATTTCCGCATCCAGCCAATCCAACGCGAAGCTTTTGTCTCGTGTGTGGTGTATCGTTGGAAAATCACATATATATTTCCCTAAAAATCTCACGTAAAACACACCAAAATGAATTATGTAATCACAACAAAGCAAACAATATAATCGCATTGATAATGAAAAAAACAAAACAACAACACTACGTTTGGGGCGAAAAGCAGCTACCAGAAACACTAACAGGTTTTCTTTTTTAATCCACATAAGCATAGATATTTCTGAATATTTCACAGTATTGGTAAATATTAATTATCTGATTTATCACCAAATTATTTATAATCAGTATTGGTACGAAGCTAATTTTTTTAGCTTAGCTTTTCTGACGCACTCCCAGCCGTAGACATGGTGCCAGAAAGAAGGGGGACAATTTTGCTAGGCAAGTCCCATCGGAAATTCCTAGGTTCTTTTACGAGCACGAGACATCACAGGGCCCTTCTCTTCCCGAATATATGCCAGGGGTGGCGCTGAGGCCGGACTACGAAAAAAAACCCTGCGACCACCTAACCCCCCCCCCCCGGGATGTAACCTGGCAGCCCACCCTTTCCCCATGCTAATTTTTTAGCAGGATAAGTTTCGTGTTTTTCATCTTCTCCCTGAATGTTTTCACTACCAAAAGTACTTCCGACTCACGTAAACATGTTTCTCTGCCTTCAAGTTAGCATGAGGATGTCAGCAAAACAACTAAACTTTCCCTTTTTTTTTTCTTGGGTATAATCTTCGAAAATATTTTCCCGTACTCTTCTGGCGCCCCCGATCGTTATCCATAGTAAAATGTCAACCCTATCAGCTCAGTGGAACCGCGCGAGCTTCTCGATTGGGGGGGCGGGCCCCCCCCGCCGGCAATGGTCAACAACACGCGCGCGCCTGCAGTATTAAATTCCGCGCCGTTATCGTATTACTGGTAAAGTGGTTGTCAAAACTTTTTACTTTCAATTTCGTCCATTTCACCAAATTGGAGGGAGGAGTGGCGCGCTTTTGTGGCTCAGAATCGGATAAAAATAAAAGGAGAAAGGTAGAAACAGAATCCTATGTATACACCCATTTAGAAAACATTTCATGTGTTGACCATTGAATATGTGTAGGAAAATAAAGGTAACTTAGAGAGACGTATCGTTCCTCCACTTTCGTGCATCCTGCGCGTAAATAGTGTTTGCAATATTTACATGCGTTTGAGTGAATGTTGAAGAAATGTCAGCACTGGAACGAAGTATGTTGAAAAAAAAAAAGCCAAAGTGCACAAAGTCAACACAACCCGACGTTCGAGCTGACTCCAGCTCATTATCTAGGGGGGAAAAACACAACGCTTAAAATTGCATAAAGGTGCAAACATATAGCCGAATGGAGGCAAAAACTGCCTAGGTCAAAACAGCAAGTCGAACAATTTAAAGAAGGAGAATTAAAAAAAAAAAATTAAAACGAAAGAATTGGTGAGAGACCTATTTGTGCTGAAAACACAAGAAGAATCGGCGGCTGTACAGTGCGAATAGGAATTTATTTAAGGGGTGCAAGGAGGGCGCGCGGATAGCACGACCGCTTTCTGCCTGGGAGGTCCAGGTTCGATCCTGGCCTCGTCCACCCCTGGCATTTCCCTGTGGTGCCTCGTGCTCATGTCGATTGTGGCATGTCAAAGATCCTGGAGTTTTCCACTTGGATTTCTCCGGCTAAATTGTCCCTCTCGCCGTCTACTCATAATCATCCTCATCTTCGTCTGGAGGTGACGACTGGCTATGCGGCCGCCATTAGGTGACGGAGGGCGATCTGCACCCTGTTTCAAAAGGGAGCGCCACTAGCATCATCATCGTCATCACTTTTTCCTGGTGGCGAGTGTGTCAAAACAGTTATTTCAGCACGTATTCTCGTGTCGAAATTTGGTAACAGAGAACTCTGAGGAGTGCGAATTGTTCTCTAAATTTTGTTGTCATCAGGGAGCAGATAATTATGAACATGTGGTTCGTGCAAAGAGGTGCACAGAGTGTCAAGGTTAAGCCTTGTACGAATACGCGAAATTAATGCTCGCATTAAGTTCATGCGAAGACTTGAAATTGATAGCGAAGAAATAGGATGTTTACGTGAACTTGGTCACCGCGGCTGAGTTGCGAGAGAGCTTAGCCTGGTTGCTGGAGGTTTGCGGATCTGGTCGAACCCCTGGAAAGGGGATCTTGGCAAAGCCCCCGCCAGGACTGCTGGCCAGGGTAGCGTGAGAGGCCGCCATGCTCCTTCAGCGGCTATGGGAACTATTCCGGCCAATTTTGGACAATCTTTCGGCCCGGACGATGATCGGAGGTTTCCCGGATCCAATCCCAGGGTTGGCACCTCCCTTTGCCAGGTACTTCTTTTTCTCTAAAAAGTCTGGTAATGTTCAAAATTGAGCTGGTTCAGCCATACAAGCATTAAGTTGCTTCGGCTGACTTAAGGCTCAAAGAAATTAATTTAAAAAAAAAATATGTATAGCGTCAGCCTAACCGCAAGACCACGTAAGTAGCAATTTGTGAATTTTGCAGGAATTTTGCATCAATAAGAACATCCAGCAGTGGGAAGACAAAACCTCGTAACTGAAAAACTTGATTTAAATACTCTACCTCATACAAAATGTAATGATTTTTGGACTAAACTACGCGGGGACGCACGCTTTAAACAATCAAAAAAGTAATTTAAAGAATTTTAATTGAATATGTAAATTATTCAGAAAACAATCACCACGTATATAGAGCAGTGACACGACGGAGTATTATTGTATATAACTCTATGCTGGAGCCTTAATGGGTTAGCTGCAAGGGGCACTGCAGAGAGAAACAGAAGGGCGTCATCCTGAAGCCAATACTGTGAAGAGTGATTTCTTAGACCTAAAACGCGCCATTTTTGTTGGTGGAGAAAACAACGTTATTTTAAGCCTAAGAAATCCGCTCTTTGGTTGGTTTTCCCTACATTTTTATGTAGTGCACCTTGTAGTTATGCCCTCCAAAACCCATACTGATGCCAATCTGGTGCCAATATGGCGGCAAATGTCACTGCTCTATTGAAACTAACCACATTGGGTTAAGTGACGGCCGAGATGTGGTTAGGGTTTAGATAATTAGTTAAGTATTGGTTAGGCTGAGCGGATGATTTCCAGGTCTGTAAGGCTCAATAAAGTCAAAGTAGAAATTGCAGTTAAGAGGTATTGCTAGGTATTGCAAGTCAAAATGTTGGGCAATGATTTTATATGAGGTTTTATCACGTTACCATTTAGGAGCCTTCTGATTGGTTGAGTGATGCAAGGTTTTTCAGGTGCACGTAGGACACGTACAGCTACAGTCTCACACCATAATGAACAAAAATCATGAAAAATGTAGTTACGTGGCTTTGCAGTTTAGCCAGGATTTGTGTATTTAACATGTATTTACAACGCATTAAACCAAAACTAAAACACGCTTGAAGACCGATGACACTTTTAAACAATAATCCTTTCACGTTATTGTTCTTTTTTTTTTCTACAGCACTCTAGCTAAACCTCTTAAATTCATGGAGTTGCTTTGAAACCCGCGGTTGTATGAATATGTTGCTAGAGCACTGGGTCGGGTGCAAGGATGTGGTAGAGAAAAAACCCACGAGCTAAAGGCTTCGAACCGGTTCTCAACATGTCCCCTGTGACATCTAAAGGCTCCGGGTTGCTTTGGCTTGGAGGGTTTGGTTTACGGGTTCTAGAAGCTTATCAGTTCTTTCAAGAATCCGTGAACTACCCCGGGTGGACCAATCAACTTATCGGATGTTGCAGACAATCGAAAAAGGAGAGAGAGAGAAAGCGTGGGTGTGGGTGTGGGGGGGGGGGGGGCAGGGTAAGAGAGAAGTGCGGAATGAAAGGAACTTAGCGTTAGAATGGCCTCCTTGCTTGTTTGTTGCTAAAAACCCTATCTCATTGCGCTTGCGCCCACGTTTTCCGGATATCCTGTTACTACTCTGCCATCTCTCTGGCAAGTGGTGTTCCGCAAGGCTAATGGTTGCACCGGTTGAGCGTTAATTCAATCTGACTTTTTACTGACTTTTTGGATCGGGATATACGTTGAGTGTGGAGGCACCATCTTGTGGGGCACCATCTTTTAAGTGCACGAAAGCACCAATTACGAATCAATGAATCGGGATGTTGGTATTTACAATCGGCCTGGTGAAAAAAAAACATTACACTAGTGATCTGTGAAATATAGAAAAGGACATGTCCGACTGCGACTGGAAGGGGTCCTGTCCTACAAGACCATCTTATTATGTGAAAGCAAACCAAGCAGTGCTACATAAAAATACAAACAACGTTTCGAAAATTTTCAATTTTCGTCATCAGGTTAGCGATAAAATTAAAGCGTGGCAAAAGCCACTAAACCATCCTACATTAAAAGCATAAAACAGTAATTTAAAACGGATAAAAACCACCAATTTCTCCCCTCAAAAGAGGCAGAAATGGCAGCCGAAAAGCAACGACCCACCTGCTCCGTTGGGATGCCACGCTGCAAGGCAAGGTGAATGCAAATCGGGGTCACGTGTTTCAAAGGTGTGATGCATTCGTTATGTGGGTTTTGCAATACGCCTGGCAAAAGAGTCGAGTTTAAGTGTATTAATTACAGGAAAATATTCTTTTAGAAATTTATTATCTGGCACTAAGTGGTTATGTACAGGTGGTGTTGTGTATGGATGACAAGCGCTTCAAGGTTAATTCGTACCCTAGTGTATTTTTCTCGAAACAAGATTTGGACCTTGTCCAAGTCAGGGGTGTGGCCTGTTGCGTATTTGTCAGGCGACTTGCCTGTTGAAAGGCAGTGTTGCACTAAAGAATTGGATTCGCTACAAGACCATCACTACAAGACCATCCACTTACTAACCGGGAGCGTTACCAATCCATGCTGGATGAGTTTCTTACATCTTCTTTCAAAGAACCTTGGAAGTTGTTGACCCTTTCTCAGCAACAACCTTACGGGCAACAAATATGTACGAGGAAGGAAAACCCACTTTCTGCTCGGCCTATCTACTGAAATTTTAACAGTAGTATTAAATAAAAAAAAAAAATAAGGCGCAAGATAAAGGGTAAACGAAGGAAACAGTATCCAGTATCCGCCCCGGGAGCACAGTGGTTACAACGCCCGGCTTAGTCAGCAGGAAGTCCTGGGTTTGAGTCCCAGTCGGGGCAGTTGTCTTTTCTTTCATTATTTCTCGGATGAGTGTATCTTGTTTCTTCACAAGGCCAGTCTTTAATGCAGGCTGTTTGCTTAGTTTAGTAATATTAAATTAAATTTTCATGAGTCCGAACTTCCAGTCCCAGTTGGGTTCATTGTCATATTCACGCACTCGTAAAGGGAGAAACTTTCCAGTTTAATCTACGGAACGCCAGAACGTATGAACATGTCTGTAAATGTGTGGCGCAGTGGCAACCCGGACTACTTCACTGTGACTGAAATTGGCGCTAATGATCTAGCTGTCGATGCGCCGTTAAGCCTTGCTTCCCCCCCCCCCCCCTCCCCCAGAGGGTAATAGGGGTTCCGTATACACTATGGTACGTTTTTTCCCCAAACTGCGTCTAGTTTAGCCTTTCTCAAAGATTGCTTAGTAAGCCTAATTGCCCAAATATAGGCCTAACCACTCAAGTATAGGCCTAATTGGTCAAATATAGGCCTAATTACTCAAATATAGGCCTAATTGCAGAAAAAGCCTGAGATCACAAATATAGGCCTGGTTGCGCAAACATAGGCCTAATTACTCAAACATATGCCTAAGCACAGAGATATAGACCTAATTGTACACTATAGGCTTAATTACTCAAGTGTAGGCCTAATCATACAAATTTAGGACTAATTGCGTGTGGCGCCATCCAGTGGAGTGGAAACATATGTGATACTGCCTTCATAGGGTTTCAACTCAATCCTCAGCCATTTCCGGGAAATCAAGATAAACCTTTACAACAGTGCCACAGTCATGATGTAAAACGATTACTGCAGTATTTGGAAACAGTGGAGGGGGGGGGGTGAAACAATTGGGATCTTCTCAATTATAAAAATAATAGTATTATTAAGTAAAAAAAAAAAATATATATATATATATATATATATATATATATATTTGCAATGTTAAGATTGTTGGGTTAGCTTTCGAATGTAGGCGTTCAAAGCAAAAGATGTAACACTTTTATTGCAAGCTCTTAAAAAACTCATTGAACGCAAGCAACGAGTGTGACGGCATCAAGAGCGAACCTGGCAGCATTAGAATAGGGTACGTGAATCGTGTGGTTTTGGGCAGTAATCAGGGTAAGACTATACTATATCCTGTACCAGTACCCCTAAGATCATGTAATTTTCTCATTATTCGTGTTCAGTATGTGCGGCGATTTTGCAAACTAAAAATGTATGCTTACTATTAAAGTACTAGCTGCATGTACATAACTTAGTGATTAAAAAATTAATTTTATGTTATTACGCGGCTGTATACTGTTCATTTTTGAAGCACTGAAATGATTCCATACTACCATATGGTGCAAAAGTATACACAATTAGCCACATTATAACAGAGACTGAAACATGCCAGGTTCGCGTTTGATGCCGTCATAATCGATGTTGGTATGCAATGCTGGCACGTTGCTTGAGTTCTAGCCATGCATGCGGTATCCGTGGATCATTTTAAAAACGTAGAAGCATACTACTAGCGAACGCTTCAATTTTCTTTATGAACACCGAATTTCCTAAAAAAAAATCTTCTCGACTCGAAAAATTGGAAAGCACTTGAAGAACAAGGCAATCCAACTAGTCCTTTTCGCATAACACAATAATAAAATGTTCTTGCTTTCGGCTCAGTTGAGGATTTTTTCCCCGAGTCCAAGATTGCACACGCATCAAGCTTCAAAGTCTTGGACTTGAAAAACTGCCCTAAGTCAACCGAATTTTTTTTTCTTTTAATTCATCACCACATCGCAGCTGTTTGTGTTATTGGAAAGTTTAGTTTCTTTCAGGTCTGTAGATTTTTTTATGTCTAGTATGTTAAAAAAAAATAGGTATCCGTGCCGTTTTTTCCCATTCATTTTGTTGTTTATTTTATTTTTTGCCCCGTCCGTGCAACGTTTGTTTTGTACAGGTCCCTGCGGCTACGCGGTTGTCAGACCGTATACTGACAAAACGATACTGAGCAAAACAAAAATTTTCCGGTCTTAATTGTTTTTTTACACATACATTAACATAATGACTAATTTAGCTAATTTGCTTGCCTGCTCTGGTTTTTTTTTTTTTTTTTGGTTTCGTGTGTATCTATCTATTAGAAGAAACTTTAATTTATTTCTTTTTTTGGTTTCACAAAGAAAAACATTATTCGGGCGATTGGGAGCTTGGGGTGCAATTACATCCTGTGCAATCACGATTTCACAAACACCAACTCAACGTCGTATTCTGCTTCAAATTACGCAAACATCACCGTATTTTAATAGATAAATTTGGGGGAAGAACGAAAAACGGGAACGGAAAAAAAAAGGGAAAAAAATAAGAAAGAAAGGAAGGACTCAAACCGCCGAAGCTTTCAAAAACCTTCGGAAAACAAAAAGAAAAGTGTGATAATTGGGACGATTAGATTATTATTATTCAACTGTAGAAATAGGGAGCGATTTAAAAAAAAAAAGGGTGGGGGGGAGGGGTATGGGTGGTCGAAGTTTTCTCAAGTTGGGCATTAGGGAAATCACGTTAATTCCAATCAGAATAAAAAAAGTGAAAAAAAAATAAATTTTTGTTTGTCTTATTTTGAAGGTTTTTCTTTTGTTTGTACGGGTGCTTTCTTGCAAACAAAAGTGGGAAAAAATTGAGTGAAAAATAAAAAATCAAAGAGAAAATCAGACGTTATCTTCCAGCGGCTAGATTAGGAATGCAGGGATTTTTTAATCCGGGAAATTATTTGCGAGACAAGAGGGAGAAAAAAAATCAATAATATGAATCCAAAAAATTCGATGAGGCATAATGCGTTTTGTTTGTTAGCCAGAACCGAACGCGAACCGAGAAGCACTGAGCCGTGATAAGCGAAAGTTTTGAGTTTAATTTTGTGTTTGATTTCGGTGGCATTCGTAATGTTTGCCGACTTGCTGATTACTCTTTGTGGAAAATGTAGAAATTTTTGCTTTTTTTTAAATTTTTAAAGTTTAATTTGTTTATTCGTAGTTCACGTAGAAAAATGCGGTGTAGTGACGAAGGACGGGAAGATGATTGGAAGTACTCAACGATTGGCTTCGTCACTACGATCTGGGAAAGGGGGGGTCTCGTCGGGCTAAATGAGGCTTATCATAGAATCGAACATTAGGCTTATGGTCGTGAAACTAGTCCGGGTCAGACTGGTGGCTCAGTCATAGAAGACGGAATGTGATGACCCCTTCAATACCGCTACTAAAGTCTGCCAGCTTTAGTGCATGAAGTTGGCAGACGTAGCCGTTATTTGGATTAAATCACTGGGATTAAACTACGCTTAAATTCAGTCTATGGCTCAGGACCATACCACTTCGGGCTAGTTAGGTTTAGTCCAAAAGACGCTCATGGGAGGAGGATTTGAAAAGTTTGGTAGTGGAATGGGAATGAATCCGTGAACTGGCAGCGGTTGTGATAACGTAATCACTTGTTGTCGTGGCCATCGTGACTGAGCGGTGAGAGAGCTCAGCCTGGTTGGTGGAGGTTTGCGGTTCTGGTTGAACCCGTGGAAAGGGGATCTTGGCAAAGTCCCCGTCAGAACTGCCGGCCAGGGTATCGTGAGAGACTACCATGCTCCTTCAGCGACTATGGGAACTATTCTGGCCAAGTGTGGACAATCATTGACCACTACGATGATCGGAGGTTTCCCGGTTCAAATCCTCAGGTTGGCTCCTCCCTTTACCAGATATTACTTTTCATAAAAATTTGGTAATGTTCAAAATTGAGCCGGTTCAGCCATACGAGCATTAAATTTTTCGGTTGACTTAGGGCTCAAAGAAATTAATTAATTAAAACATTTAGAAAAAAACACTTCAAACTATCTCGTTAAGTAGTTAAATGCATATTTCATAGTCTGCAATACATCTTAGGAATAGGTTGTTAGGTTACAATAGGTAGGAGCTACGCGACTGGTATCGCGTAAAACTATGCAACGACAAGCCCCATCGCAGCTGCACGATGGGTGCCATTACTGAGCATTACTGGATAATAAACAAAAACGGAACGTTAAATGTTTAGAGTAAGGATCTAAAAGTCAAAACCTAGAAGGAACACGGACAAGCTTTGACAGTCAGGGTCTAGGTGTAAAATTTTGTCAGTAAGAGGCTGGTAAGCATTAGACCCTTACTACCCGGTGGTTAGCTTAGTTCTAGTCTCTTCGGACTGAACGTGTGTATGAACGGTTGTAGCCGGTTTTCTTTGTTCTTAGAATATTGTTATGGAATTTTAAAAACATAATTTTCTTGTGAAGTTTGGCATTTTGTCTTTTGATGCTTTAGAATTTGTTATTATATTTCGTAAATTTATGGTAGAGGATTATCATAATGTTCTCTGCTACGAATATGCTGGCATGTTACTAAATTAAAAAATAATTTTCAACGTAAAACAAAGCAGGAAATGTATAACCATACCACTTGATCATCACATGAGTCATTGTAGGAGGATTTCCAGTTTTTCGTCAAAATGTATTTATCGCTGACCACCGAGTAGTAAGGGTCTAATGCTTACCAGCCTCTTACTGACAAAAGTTTACACCTAGACCCTGACTGTCAAAGCTTGTCCGTGTTCCTTCTAGGTTTTGACTTTTAGATCCTTACTCTAAACACTTAACGTTCCGTTTTTGTTTATTAATTCGTGTTACTTTTAGAATTGCAGCTAAACTGTAAAACAGTGCAGTTGACGGTCAAAGCTGATAGTTTAACACAAGAGACCCTTGGCTCACCCGTAACTAATCTGGCTATCAACAATGGTAACAATTGAAACAAATCCTTTAATCTTCAGTCTATGTCTTGCAGCTGGCGTTTTCTAATTGGTATTGTTGCATAATAACAATGTTTAAAACAATGTAAAACAATCAATCTGCTGGTTTAGAGCTCCGTAACCCCTGAACCACTTGACCAATTAGAAACGGCCTTATGAAAAGGGCACATCTACAGAGCAATACCTGTAAAATGAGCTAAGCACCAGCTTTATAGGACAAATGGTTTGACCTGTAGAGAGGACAGACGAAAGTATCCCCAGAACAACAACAACAAGAAGCAGAACAAGAAGTTGCCTATTTGGCCCCCGTCTACATCTCGGGTTTGGCTGGACCGAATTTCACAATTTTTGGACTGCAGACAGGCCTTGACTAGTCAAGGCTAGATTCCAAATTTGGTTTAAAGATGTTTACTTTTGACGGAGTTATAAGCTCTCAAAGTTGAGAGTTTAACACAGAGGTCCTAGGTCGACCCTTACTAACACTGGCTATCGCCAGTGTTAATGATTGCAGCCTCAGGCCGTAGTACTGCTTTGAAAGCCATCGGTCCCAGATGAATGTAGCGACTGCATGAATCTATTCTAGCTGATGCGCCAGCTACTTGTTTTACTCAGCGTTTACCAAACCACACTCACAAGCTGTTCAACAACCATAAATTGTTTGGTTATTGACATTTAACATAGCTGTCTGCATAAATTGTTATTTAAATCAGTCAGTGGCGTGCTCCGGAAGGGGTAGGCAGAAGGCGGGGGGGGGGGTGCTCAGGAGGGGGTGGGGTGGGGGGCATTGCCCACGCCCTTTTCGCAAACTACCCTTTTGTTTAAGAAAAATGGCCTTTTTGTGCCGACATTTGCTTTGCCGCGTTGTTGCCTGACAAAGGGCTCAAAGGCTAAAAACGCAAAAAGGACAAAAAAGGCTCAGAAAGAGGCAGAAAAGGATATAAAAGAGAGCCAAAAAAAAAGTCCACAGAAAAAATGTCCACAGAAAAATGTGTGCTTCTGCGCTCTCGGGGGTCTGTGCACGCTTACTAAATTCAGTTCAGAATCATATTATGAATTATTGCGACTGATGCAACCATTCACAAGTTACTGTACCACAATGTTTATACCAATTGCTGCCCCGTACCTGAAAACCTTCATTAAGACTGGTTGCCAAGCTGATGTATTACTGAGTCTACCTTTGCAGCAGCTAACTATATTCGGCTACTTTATTGGAACCTTTTCAAAACCTATTTTCTTTCCCAACCTTAAAAGAACAGTCCTCCCTGCGCCATTTTCCTCGATCCACCACATCAAGTTTGGCCCCAAAGGTCTATTTCCTATGCCGTTAGTCAATCCCTTGGTAAAAATCCTTTTTAAAATGTGGCGTCTAGGAGATTTACTGCTGCATAATAATTAACTATATTTACTGCGTCCAACAGTATATGATCCTTTGCGCGCTTACAATAACCATGACGTTTCATATCTGTGCGTGCATGTACTAATTTTCTAATAATTAGCATGAGATCAAAAATGTAAAAGACTAATGCGGTTAAAATGAAAATTATTTATTCCAATAGATCGCCGAAGCAAAATTATAAGACACTAGCCTAGAAAATTATAAACTGTGATGTTAAAATACGAGAATCATTCCGGTTTATGACGGCACGATCAATGCGTTCATGCTGGTTCGTCTATATTATGCGCAATGCCAATTGAGACAGCAGCTGCGTTCTACGCTGCGAGGAACGCAGCTACTATCTCAGATGACCTTTGCGATGCTATATGCGTGGATGGCGACAGTGCGTGGTTGTTGTAAGGCAAGCCGGACGTCCCTTTAACAGTGTATACCTTACGTTTGTAGGTATTTATTTATATACAACGGTTTTACGCCATTTCTTGTAGTCGTTACCATTAGCAGGCGACAATAGAGCAGTGACAGACGTAAGTATTATTGTGTATAACTCTATGCTGGAGCCTTAATGGATTAGCTGCAAGGGGCACTTCAGAGAGAAACAGAAGGGCGTTATATTGAAGCCGATGCTGTGAAGAGTGCTTTCTTAGACCTAAAACGCGCGATTTTTGTTGTTGGAGAAAACAACGTTATTTTAAGCCTAAGAAATCCGCTCTTCCGTTGTTTTTTCCTCCATTTTTATGTAGTGCACCTTGTAGTTATGCCCTCCAAAACCCATACTGGTGCCAATATGGCGGCAAATATCACTGCTCTATATAGATAAGCCATGCTTTCATCAACTTACAAAATAAGCTTACAAAAAAAGGCTTCCCAAACTGTTCCGTCCTACCTCGGTGATTTTATGCCACCTCGGAATTGATTTTCTCCTCACGTGGGCATGTATTCCCTGACGTAGTATCTCCCAGGCTTTAAGCACTACAGCATTTCGACTACATAATTAATTTGTGGCATGGGGAATCCTTCTAATCAGATTACGTCATCGCGAGAGAGGGATGGGGAAAAAAGATAAAAATATTCGTCCTTTTGCAGTCACTTCGCATTAATCAACTGGCAAATCGATTTTAAAAGCTGCAAGGACTTTTTTTCGTGACCCATTTTCTTAAAATAATTTAAAGCTACGAACGGCCGTTGAAGTTTGTGCTTTCCCTGCCTGGTTAAATGTTGGTAACTCGAAACAAATTTGACCTTTTTGGCTACAATTAATATATTTTGTTGTGACAATTTTCCGGTTCATCGCAGTAATATTTACTAGCCACATCGCTCGCTTTGCTCGCTCCGTAGGCGTCGTCTCGCTTCGCTTGAAGAGGTTTTTTATTGTTGATTGCACCCCCTTTAAATAAGCTTTAGATGATTATTAGCCTATTTTGTCACCATTCGTTAAATGTCGTCCAGTTGTTCTAATGCTTGTATTCTACATTAATAAAATTTTGAGCAAAGCTGCGTGTGTTTATTGATTGTTACTGAAAACAACCAGTTATTAACTGACTTGTTCCTTGTTGGTTTACTGCCGCCTAACCATTGTTAATGGACGTTCCCGAAAAGAACTTAAACAAATTTGGTCAACAATCGATGACGTCATGTATTGTTGGGTGATTGTTGCTGATTGATGAAAACGGTCAATTTTCGTTAATTTGGGGTATTCGGGACCTAAATTTGAAATTAAGGATACGCCTAAGAGAAATTTGGAGAAATTTCCTTTTTTTCCAAACTCTTTCTCCAATTTTTGACGCCACTATTTCAATAGGAATAGAACGGCTCACATAAAAATAAATAAATAAATAAATAAAATAAATACACTAAACGATTTTAATTACGTTAGAAGATTACTTCTCGTTTATTTCAAATTTATTTCTAACTTAAATTTTTAATTTATATTTTTCATTTTGGTCAGTAATACAGTAAATATCGTATTGTCCAATGGGTTACAAAATATTCTTTGAAAAATTACAAAAAATCGTTCAAAAATTACAAAGGTATTTAGACATCGTCCATACATTCAACTGTTTTAGCCAGAATGCGCCAACGCGTACAACAATGCGACAAAAGCAACGAATAAATACAGATGCAAACCTACATACGTTACCTTTTGGACTTACATGTCAGACTGCCTTACATGTGGCGATTGGAAAGTGTATGTTTAAACGTATCTGCACATGTTAAATGCGCCTATGAACGTTTCCGTTTGGCCGTGTCAGTATGGCTCAGCGGTCGGACGTCGGCCATTGGTTTCAAAGGTCGTGGGTTCGATTCCCCGCTCAGGCAGTCTGACATATACGTCCAAAAGGCAAGACGAAGATTGGTTATTTGAGGGTCCCACGCAGAATCCCATTGTATAAAATTTCGACTGGCTGTTGTAATCTGAGGACGCCTTTTACACCACTAAAATAGTGTGAGCAGCAGGTTTTAATAATTAGTCTCTTTGTTTTACCATTCTTTAAATGTTTTTTTAAGCCACGAGTTTGATTACTGTACAGTTCCAGATGCATCAACCATCGTATCCTTTCAATTATTTCGTTTCGTGGCAATAATAAATATTTTCAGTTTTCGTCCAATTCATTTCATTTCATTTTCCTCCTCTATCTTTTTTTCAGAAATATTTGTTGTAGGGATTGCTTAAAACAAAATCAACGCCATTAACCTACAATTAATATATTTTGTTTGTGAACAATTTCAGATTCTTTGCAATAATATGTACTTAGGCTGATTTATTTCAAATTTATGTTGAACAAAATTATGGTCAGTAATACTACAAATATCATGTTTAGTAATGTGTTATTATACAAAATTATCCAGAATTCTTAAAAAGATTATGAAGGTATTCAGACATCGTCGATCCATTCATCCGTTGCTGTCCACTATGGCTGCTCTGCAATGCAGTTAAGCTTTGCGTGTAGCCATTGCCCGCTAGTTAGGGACAGCTTTCGCTTTTAGAATTTTAGAATTATTTTCCCACTTGACAAACTATTTAAGCACGAAGTTGATGCATTCGCAGTTGGATATTTGTCTAGTGGTCGTCACAAAGTGACCTTAAGCCCCCCCCCCTTAAATCTAAAAATTAGGGTCATTCCCCTTCCCCCCACATCAAAAATTTGAAGTTAACTTTTTAATTAGTGTGTCAATACATTTTTTTACTAGAACGTGATCTTGGAAACAGAAAATCACAGAAAATTTCAGGAACGGAAAGCCAAATAACTGCGTGGGTATTTATTTAACATTTGGCCGTGTCAGCATGCATGAGCGGCATAGCTTTGACTTTATTCTCAAAATGTGGTGGGTTCCTGGATCGAGTCGTATGACAGTTAAGTCCGAAAGGATACGCAAATAGGTTTGCATCTGAATTGGTCAATTTGTTCAAAACGAATGTTTCAGAAGCCGTATAAATCCCAAAAGTACTGTAAAATACTTTAAGCTACCCTGTGTGGCGCAGTGGCAACCCGGACTACTGCACTGTGACTGAGGTTGGCGCTAATGACCTTGCTGCCGACGCGCCCCCTACCCTACTACTGGAGCTTAATTCTCTTCCCCTGATCTCTTAGATGGTTTAATCAAGAACCCATCCCCCCCTACGAAGCTCTACATTACCCAAACAATGCCGTAGACCCATAATCATTTTTCCAAAAGAGCTGTTTGCATTGTGGCTATCCTGCTGAAAATCATTGTATATAAGGAGACGAATTTTATAGCATGTCACCGATTCTGAACGCGCATCTCTAACCTTGTGAGGGATCAACGGGGACCACAAGCAACTTGAGCAAGCACTACCCATTGGCCAGTGGTCAGCTGCCAACCAAATGAATGCCAGATTGGACCCCTCGAAATACGTTTAAAAAAAGTTTAAAAAAGTTAAAAAAAGTCGTCTGATAATGCCAAGGAGTACTGTTACCAACTCTACGACAACGGTTGAAAACCTCCGCACAGCAAAAGAACGCTTTTTTTTTTGTCTCCCGGTAAACGAGAAGTGGGGGGGGGGGGGGGGGTGAGGCTTAATGGCGCGTCGACAACGAGATCGTTGGCGCCAACCTCAGTCACAGTGTAGTGATCCGGGTTCACCCACTGCGCCACACTTTACAGAGATGTTAAACAAACCCCAAAGCTAGATTCAGTCGTACATCTGAATCTCTTGCAAAAATAAAAATAAATCCCGGACTAAAGGACAGAAAATGAAATAGGCGTATTGAAATATATTAACGTAGTATTAGTTCTCCTTAACGAAAAAGCATGATTACTTGTTGAATAGGGCAGTGCCACGACGTAGTATTATTGTATATAACTCTATGATGGAGTCAGTTACTGGGTTAGCTGCAAGGTGCACTGTGGTGGGGGAAAAGAAGAGCGTCTTACTGAAGCCAATGGTATTAGACCGGATTTCTTAGGCCTAAAACGCGCGATTTTTGTCGATTTGTTGGCAGTTGCTGACATTTTTAAGCAAGTGGAATTTTTATTTTCCATTAAAACCTAAGCAGCATAAGGGATTGGAGAAAATAACGGTTTTTTTAAGCCCACGAAATCCACTCTCAAAGCACTGCATGGCTTGATTAGAAGTGCCGTTGTTTAACCCACCATTTCAATCTAGTGCCCCTTGCAGGTATCTCTCTTGTAGCCATATGACGTCACTTGACGCTGCTCTATAAGTTGAAGTTTTCGTGCTGTATTAATTAATTAATTTATTAATTAATTTATTTATTTATTTATTTTGCAGATATTTTGTTGGGTCCCAGGTATACGCTTGTGATTGCCCAGCTGGCTACGACGGCGATAGATGTGAAAGCCGAGGTGAGTCGATATTAAATATTTAATCAACTGAACCTGAGGCGAGTTCGTAAGGGGATTTAAGCTAAAATTGTACTAAGATATTTTATTTTCCTTCCGCAAAACGAGCCCCATGATCGACTTATACTGAAGAGGCCACAGTTGATCTTCCTGCGTCAGTAATTATATAAATCAAAGCTGTACTACGCGTTGATTGGTCACCTACAAACAAACCACAGATCTACAGAGTATATCTCACTTAGAGCAAGCTGTTTGCTTAATCGAGTTACGCCCGTGTTAGGACAATGACGTCAATTTCGTGAATCGTCGGACTTTTACGGAATCACGAAGCTACTTCTCGTCCGGATTCGGAGCTTAACGTTTAATTTCGTGAATGAGCGGCATAAAAATGAGGTTTAGGCCTATTTAAGACGAAATAACAAAGCTGAAGCCAACGAACTTGTAGGTTGGGCGATGAAATGCCATGGGGAGACATGTCAGAAACTTGCTGAAGTACTTCATTTTAGCCACAAACAAAAAAAACGTAAATAAATAAATAAAATAATAAGAAATTGGGCAAAAACCGCTAAACGTCGAAGACTGTGACAATATTCAGGCATAATACAGGATGGTACACAAAAAACTGACGACTCAACATTTTCTATGTTCAACTTTTTCATTTTGCACCCCTCAGAACCAGGATAGGACAGAAATCAAATCTAATGAAACGGGGAAATTTCTGTTCTGTCCTGGTTTTGAGGGTTGCTAACTAGAAAAGTTGGACTTAGAAAATCGTGGGGCGTCAGTTTTTTTGTGGACCACCACCCAACATAATAAAAAAAAACTGGAAACATTTTATCAGCTTCAAATAAACTGTCAATGCGATGTACTTGAAGATGGTAAAAGTGTTTCCGGTTTTTTATTTAGAAAATTATAAACATTAAAACCTCTTTACTGGAAACGTATTGACTAATTTTGTAAAGCCATTACAACGCAGTGTGTTTTGTGTCACTAGTAATTAGGTCTAGTCAGTTATTCCTATACGAAGTTCTTTCACAGTGTGTAAGAAGTCATTATTATTATCATTAAAATTAAAAGAGTTTTTGAAGTCTTTATTTTTGGTTAATTAGACTGTATATATCTGTAATCCCTAAAGGGTCTGTGTACTATATTGATTAATTTTGGGCGGCTCAATTTTGATTTTATTGGTTTTCGACACCACTCTTTGGCAGTTTTCGCCGGTTTTCGCACCGTTTTTGACATATCACGTCACAAACTTGGTTTCCGACGTCAAAAACCCAACCCAGCTTCTGGCACACATCTCGGTGTGTTGGATGCAGTGATACACAGAAACGTGTCTTGTCAGAATAAACACGTCAGCGTCTTTCAGAGCGTACGCAAGTTGACCCTTTTTAAATATCGTCCTCTCCGTCCTCGAGCAAATTATACCAACGCGGTAGGCAGCGTAACACATGTTCCATTCGTTCAGTCTGGCTTCGACAGAACTTTGGATGAGGAAACAGAATGAAAAAAATAGAAGTTTTCCTCGAAGACAGCAGCATAAAAAAAACGTATAAGATGACTTTCGCCCTAGACGTTGGTATTTTAAAATTTATGGAGAGGGTGTTTATTTATGGTTTATAAAGCTGATGAACCAAATTTTAAAGTTGGCGGGGGGAGGGGGGGGGGGAGATTGAGGCTTAATGGCGCGTCGACAGCTAGGTCATGAGCGCCTTTTAAAGGCGCCTTTTCACCTTTTCAACTCCTAGATGCAGCGCCGTAGTTTCTTCGAGCAGTATAAAGAAAATAGCGGTAAATTTAAAAAAAAAAAAAAAAATGGAACAACACTCCGCACTGAGCAGCGCTGCAAATTTTCGTGACTAAAACGAGATCACGTGACCCACATCAGCCTATTGGATGACGGAGAATCTGAAACGTCGATGCTGTGTTTAGAATATGGGCAACGCTATCGAAATGGTGAATAGGTGCCATTAACTGGAGGCAAATTTCTAATCCTCGTATCTGACTCCTTAAAAACGACGTGGCTGTCTCTGCAGCAAGAAAATCGAACAGTCTTAAAAAGTTGACAAATTTATTTAAATTGCCCCCCCCCCCCCCAAATCTTCATATGGACACGCAACTCCTTCGTTCTTTATACGTGAGAAGCGTCCAACAAGGACCCAAAATACCACCGGAGTTCCCCTTTGGATAAGGCCACTAAAAGTTAATTAAGTGGTTCTCGGGCGCGCGCGCATGGGTTTTTTTCTTAGTGCATGAAACGTTTTTTATGATATTGTCTAAAAAAAAAAGTATCGATCACGCATCAGCACTTTTACTAAACATTACCTGGAGCCGATGACCACATTAGCCCATTGCTCCATTCACATGATCGCCTCGAAACGAATCTAAGGGTCTTTCAGAGGATATCACAACTAGAAAAACTTAGGACTTTTTTTCAAATGTGTAACTTTTGCACGCTGATCCTGGCATTAAAACTTAGATATTGTGCTCCACAACAAAATGTTAGCTGCTAATTTCGTTTTGTTTGGTAAAAAAAAAAAAAGCATCACCCGTATCTGAAATATCACGATTCACGAATAGAACGTAAAAAAAAAAAAAACCGACCGCTCGCATCAATATTTTTAGTACCACTCCCAAGAACCACCTAAAAAATCTTACAAAAAGTTTAAATCTAAAACAAAGTTGGAGTTCCTGCATTTTTTGTTTTAACTCGGCCCCTGTTCTGCATTTATATATTAGCAGATAACACAAGACGTACTGTCTGCTGCATGAATAGACGATAACCTTTAAGAATGCAGTTGGTAGCCGACAGAGTTAAGCAGGGTTATCGAACTCGCCTCCTGTTCAGTTTGTTTATTTTTTTGGTTGGGTGAATTCCGCCGAGAAACGAAAAAGAAAAAAAAAACACATCATAATAATTAATTTCTTTTTTTTTTTTTAAATCTTGCACGATTTTCCTCTTGCTTTCGTTCCCGCTTTTCAGTCAAAGGATTTAAGCTATTCATACATCATCGCTTACTTCCTCCTGGTGGCTTTCAAGAGCTTCTTATCGCCGCTTATAACTGGTGCACCCGACGAAGTCCCCCACACTCATCGCGTTAGGGGCCGTTATTAATTTCACGCTAATTTTCACCCGCCTTCCCCTTCACTGCGTCCAGGCTTGCCAGCCACTTTGCGAACGGCCAGATTGTGGCTAAGATTTTTAGCTTAAGAATAGTAGCTTTCCGCTCTAATTTTGGATTTTTTTTTAGGGGGGAAAAGGACATGCTTAAATTGTGTGGTTTAAAGAAGATTAAAAGAGCTGTTCATTATACGAAAAGACAAAAAGGATTTCAACGTAAATGAACGGGCTGAGAAACTCTCAGTGTGACAACAAATTCGTTGTAACAGTATTGCTGCAATGGTGGCGGTGCTTTGTGTGTTACCTTTAAGGGAATAGGGTGTTAGCTTCATTACTTTATGGAGTTTAAATGCAAATATTGGGTGATGTCTGTGTAAAACAAACCGAAATCCTTCGTTAATTTTACCATAGATATCCAAATGGGTAAATGGATATCAACGGCTCTATATGGTGTAAGTATTTGCTTACTATGAAAGCTTTGCAATTACGAACTGCACACTAACAATGAACACATTTTGACACATTTTGTTTTCACTCACTCACTTGGCAGCACAATGACCGCAACGTATCACAGTAAACCTGCATTTTATGCCATTTTACGTTTTATGTCTTTTTGTGCTTGACCACAATCTTCAGCACAGTGATTACGAAGTTTACACTAACAATGCACAATCATCGTGCAACTCTGCATTAATCACATTATTGACACATTAAAAAAAAAAAAAGTCGCCTCACTTGAGAGCAGAATGACCACAAAAGGTTCTTGATCGAACCTGCGGCATTCTATTCCACATTACCCTTGCTATTAACTTCTGATCACGACCGCGATAAATAATCAGCTCAGTGGCAGTGAACTGTACACTAACAATGAACACTTATCGTGTATATACCAATGCATTAATACTGGACTTTATTATGCAATTTTAATTCACCCCACTTGATAGCACAGTGACCACAGAAATTATCACCTACATTTTAAGCATCAAAACACGGAGGTGAGTTTGACAGTGAGGTGTTGCAAAACTCACCTCACTTTGACAGCACATTGACCACACAAAAACCTGTATTTTACACCATATGACTTGTACGAATAACTTTTGATGCCTGACAACCAAGGGCCCACTGGGAGGGCCGTTCATGTCCGGGAAATGGTTAACGTATGCCCCTCTCTTATGGCAATTCGCAGAAATCAGTTATCATGAAAAATGCCCCCCAAATGGCCAATATCCCCTTTTGACCACAGTCATCAACACACTCACTACTCTCTGAAAACAGTGTGTTCTGATAGAAAAGATCTCTGTGTACCAGCATAGCCAACATACAAGTTGCGTACTGGCAGTACATAGTATGTGTAGCGACAGAACACACTCTTCTGTACAAAAGTGTGTGTACAATACTGCCGCTACACAAGTTGTACACAAATCTTTGTTTTCGTTCTGCTGGTGTATAGACATGTGTACTGCCAGAGCCAAGAATCATTCAGAGAGTATATTTGAATGGACTGCACACTAACTACAAATACTCAGTACACCGTACAGCATTTCTAACTCGCCTCACTTCACAGCACAATGCCGACAAAAAATTACAAATGAAACCTGCATTTTATGGCACATTATTCGTGCGTTTAGCTTTTGATGCTTGAACCACATCTATCAGCACTGGAATTAAGAACTGTACATTAGGAGTGAACACTCATCGTGCCGCAATGAATTTATTAATACGATTTCTTTTCGAACTTACCTCACTTGACCGCGCAAAACGGTGTCGTGTACGAGCGCACGTGTTATGAGCGCACCGTGTTTCTAGCGCACATGCAGAATAAGCCATGTATCTAGCGCACAGGTAGAATGAGCCCACACCCGGAGTTCACGATTGCTTGCGTCATAAGCTTTAGAATTACAGAAAACTCGATGTATGTAATAGACATATAATCTATATATATAATACCCTTAGGTTGGGCAAGCAAATTCATTAACACTGGCGATAGCCAGTGTTAGTAAGGGTCGACCTAGGACCTCTGTGTTAAACTCTCAACTTTGAGAGCTTATAACTCCGTCAAAAGTAAACATATTTAAACCAAATTTGGAATCTAGCCTTGACTAGTAAAGGCCTGTCTGCAGTCCAAAAATTGTGAAATTCGGTCCAGCCAAACCCGAGATGCAGACAAGGGCCAAATAGACAACTTCTTGTTCAGCTTCTTGTTGTTGTTGTTGTTCTGGGGATACTTTCGTCTGTCATCTCTACAGGTCAAACCATTTGTCCTATAAAGCTGGTTCTTAGCTCATTTTACAGGTATTGTTCTGTAGATGTGCCCTTTTCATAAGGCCTTTTCTAATTGGTCGAGTGGTTCAGGGGTTACGGAGCTCTAAACCACCAGATTGATTGTTTTACATTGTTTTAAACATTGTTATTATGCAACAATACCAATTAGCAAACATCAGCTGCGAGACATAGACTGAAGATTAAAGGATTTGTTTCTATTGTTAACATTGGCGATAGCTAGATTAGTGAGGGTCAGCCTAGGGTCTCTTGTGTTAAACTATCAGCTGTGACCGCCAACTGCACTGTTTTACAGTTTAGCTGCAATTCTAAAAGTAACACGAATTAATAAACAAAAACGGAACGTTAAATGTTTAGAGTAAGGATCTAAAAGTCAAAACCTAGAAGGAACACGGACAAGCTTTGAGAGTTAGGGTCTAGGTGTAAAATTTTTTCAGTAAGAGGCTGGAAAGCATTAGACCCTTACTACCCGGTGGTCAGCAATAAATACATTTTCACGAAAAACTGGAAATCATCCTACAATGACCCATGTGATGATCAAGTGGTAGTATGGTTATACGTTTCCTGCTTTGCTTTACGTTGAAAATTATTTTTCAATTTAGTAACATGCCAGCATATTCGTAGCAAACAGCATTATGGTAATCATCTACCATAAATCTACGAAATATAATACAAATTCTAAAGCATCAAAAGACAAAATGCCAAACTTCACAAGAAAATTGTGTTATTAAAGTTCCAAAACAATATTCTAAGAACAAAGAAAACCTGCTACAACCGTTCATACACACGTTCAGTCCGAAGAGACTAGAACTAATCTAACCACCGGGTAGTAAGGGTCTAATGCTTTCCAGCCTCTTACTGACAAAATTTTACACCTAGACCCTAACTGTCAAAGCTTGTCCGTGTTCCTTCTAGGTTTTGACTTTTAGATCCTTACTCTAAACATTTAACGTTCCGTTTTTGTTTATTAATCATTATTATGCACTACAATGAAAGAGGGTGTATAATGAAAGAGGGTGTGCGACCGACAATGTCAAACAAACAGATGTTGCCTATAACAATCGACATATGCATTAATAAAGCGAGCCGACTTGGAAGAGTTTCAAAATTGGTTGAGTAACAATCACTGCATGCACAACCGTTGTTGGGTTTGTTGGGCTTGGTATCAGAACAGAGAAACGTCCTCCATTGAAAATAAACATTTAGTTCCATAACACAAATCAGCAGGGGTTCAAAGAGGGAGCAGAGATGGGGATATTCGACCACACAATAGGGGAAACCGGGGCCCACTACAGTGTTACGCTCAGGTATGCGGGAACCAGCTAGTTATTTTAATTTTTCATCAAAATAACTGGGACCTATGTAGATTATGGCGCGTGAGATTTAGGCGGACAATTTTTGGGTTGTATAGTTACTGATGTTTTGTAGCTAGCCGCAGCGAGCGCAACAGCGCGGCCGAGGCTCGTTATTTAGAAAAAAAACCTAACATTTTCGTGAACAGTGACCTTGATTTTACAATGAAAGACACGAAGTATAGACAAAGACTGCGGGAACTGGATAAAAACGACGTCACGCGGAGGAGTTTTTGACGTGCAGGCGGTCCTGTGAGCTCGATACATGGTTCAAAATGGTTATGTGCGCTCAAACATACGAAATTTGCTTGTGCGCTAGTAACACGTGCGCTTGTAACCGTGCAAAACAGCACACGAAGCCTGTATTTCACCTTGCCAAATTCTACAGTTTTTTTCCAACTCTAAACCAGACTTGTCAAAAGAATGAATGTCGACAATCCTTGCCATCACAAACCAAGGCCCCACATCGACTTTATGCCTCATTCCCAAAGTAATTAACACTGTGTCTTGTAACACTTACGAGATATGGGGATATCCAGTTGAGGGTCAACGTTAACCTTTTGGCTAAACTCGGTAATAAGGAAAAATGGTGATATCCATCACGAAATTGAGTTGAGGTCTAAGCAATATTTAGCCTGAAGGTTGAGGACTAACTTAGCACTGAGCAGTTAGCCTCGAGCTGTAAAAAGCGGTGATATTATCCATCTAGTATTAGCGTTATTCCTGAGTTTTAACAACACATTAACAGGGCTAATTTAGCCTGAAGGTCGAGGTCTAAGGAGTAAAGAGCTAACAAAACTCCAACTTAGTCCAACATGGATATCACCAACTTTTTTCTCCAGTCCACTAACTCCCAGGTCGAGGTTTAGTTATACCCAGGATTAAGCTAATCCGGGGATAGTTTAGACCTCAACTGGATATCCCCACCGTTAGTAACCATTGTTAACACGCCGATTATGAGCTGCATCTTATTAGCAAACTCACCACACATGGCAGCACAATGGTAGAAAACATGCGTCAACAGCCAACCTACACCACTCACACTTTTCTTCCAATGCTTAATCACGCTTGTAAAAACGTTTATCTATTAACACGTTGAGTGCCTATGACGAATTAATTCATCATACAGTATAGATGTCCTGAACCGATGACTAGTTAACTCGTCATATGCACTGGCCTATTCAATACTTGTTTTCTGACGGTGGGACATAGCTACAACTAATCTAAAGGTACTGGGCCATTCATAATGCTTTATATTCGAAGTGGAATCGTTTTTGTAGTGCTAAATGCTATCACAAGATGCCAGCATCTGTCACGTAGTGATGAGTGTGATTTTTGTGGCAGACGCGCTTGCTCAGTAGACGTCGTCATGCATGCAGTTTTATAACAAACTGTCTTTTAAACAATGTATAAGGGAACAATAAATAATCTTCTATATATATATTTCGCTCAGAAGCAGATTTAATGAAGGATTATTAGGGAGGATTAAACAAACGAAGCTTCAACCATCAGCAAGAGGGCGAGCAGGATCATTCTTGCCACGGTAGCAAAGAAAAAGGGCGAGCGACTGACAATGAGAACGAATATGCGCTCTAACAATTAGAAACAAAGACTATAACTTCAATAACGCTGACTATTACAGCCGAGTTGAATCAGCTAGACCTGCGTATGTTACGCCAGGGAACAACTAGTACTAAGAAAGCATCTACAATGTCAGGTAAATGGAATGATGAGTAAACTCGTCATGCGGTAAGAAAAGCTCTATTCAGAAGCTCTGGTTCTAGTGTTACTAACAACCATCTCGAATGTCATTCCAGATGCACTTGGCCGGCAGACCTTATAAAGTAGTCGCCATTTCACAATTTCTACTCGCCACGTACCAAATACATCTTGCTCGATGCATGGTTTTTCTAATTTATGCATTTATAGAGTTATAAAATTTTCTTTTATCCCAGTAGTATTGCAGAAAAGGCTGTTGTATAACCCTTAGAAATCTGAGAATAACGACGCAAACCGTTCGTCAATACCTTGTCTGGTTGCCGAGATATGCCTATTTGAGCGTCATTGTCTATTGCTTGTCGCCATTTTGGCGAGTAGGGCTAAATTCCAAGTCGCCAACTGTTGATTTTCATTCACCAAATGGCGACCGACATTGGAGAGGGTTGGTTACTAATACGCTCCAGCCCGCATGACGTTAACTCGTAATTATATTTAGGTTTTTTAGGGAATAATGCCCTTAGAGGGCACCAATTTTATATTATTTGTAAGAATCCAGAAGTTATCAACGTGTTAACTACGCTGTCACAGCAAACATACCTGAAATTGGGGCTACCTATAGTGAATATATACCTATAGTGAATGGCACTACGCCGTCCTACGCTTAACCACAACATACAGTCATTTACAATCCATATACAACGAATTACAAGGCATTACTCTTATGATAGATCGATTTCTTAACCACGCTGTCAAACCCAACCCTATAGTCATCATGTCAGAGAATCCACGTCGGATTTACGCTGCCTTACCCACGACTAACATTAATACTATGCTTATTCACTTATCAGCAGTATGACTGTACGCCGCGCAGTAATAGCAAATGTACTGGTCTTCACTGCAGTTAAGACACACAATTATTAAGTGCGGCATCTGCCCAGGCCTACCATCATTCACAGCACAGTGACCATGAATCATTTCTCAACAACAGACCTGTTTAAATTTATAGTGAAATTCTCTTACGATTCATACACTTGGTCGTGTGTATCGGTACAATTATCGTGAACCAACAGCTCCTCCTTCCATGCCGCATTACTAATACGATTCATACACGTTTAAGAATTATTTCATTACAGTAACTGCACAAATTATTCTGAAATGCACACCTTAACTAACAGAAGGTGCACTAATCACATAGTAATACAACTTTTTTTCCCAAGCTTAATAACGCAGGTCGTGGGCACGATTGGGGAAATACATCAGTTAAATACAAAGGTAAACTTCAAATTTTTCTGGGCAATTTTTAATCGTATGAAGGAATACTTTGTGATTGGGGGAAGCAACATTTGGAGTCCCGATGCTCTTAAGTGCCATTAAGTGAAGTAAGTATCTATACCGAACCAAAATGGAGTCTCACTCGGGCTGAAATAACAACTTTATTCCTAAATTTTGTAATGGTAAAGAAGTCAAGCCTTTTTTTTTCAAAAATTAGGAATGCTGTGTTGGTGTGGTAGATTTGCGTAATTCACTTAAACGACACTTAACATGAGAGTGGCCTCGAATGTTCCAGTGATCACATTGTGTCCCTTCACGATTGTAAATTACCCAGGAAAATAGCCAGTTTTTTTTTTTAAGTCTTTATCATGCATTAATAATTAAATTGAGTGTTTTTTTTATTTATTTTGTATTTTATTTTTCTACTTGAATTGAAAATGACCAACGGCAATCCTAATAAACATATTTATTTCAGAAATAAACTAGTAATTTATCCTTTTTAACTAGAAATGTACGTTTCTTTTTGCTGTAAAGCAAATTTTTAGTCGTAAAAGGTTTTGTAATTTGGTCATTAACCGCCCAAAAATAGTTCTAGGTGTTGATGAAACAATAAGTAAACTTTATTATGAAGAAAAAACCCACGCAATAACATAAGAGAAAACACAACGGAGACCAATAATAAATATAAAAATTTTAATGAGTAGTAAAAATTTAAACATAGAAATTTCAAAACATTAAGACCAGACCTTTGTGGTTTCAGTTTAAAATGCATACGTTTGTGGTGGATGCGACTTTGACCATTGTTCAAACTGGAAAACTGAAAACAACCATTAAATGTTACAGGCCACAGGCTAAAAAAAACATAATGAAATTCCTTGAGTCACAGACGAAGGTTGTGACGAAAATAAACCATGTAAATAAACTAATCAGTTCAAACTTCCATTATTAAGCAACTTACTGCAACTAAGCAACTTACTGCTTTACTACTGGCCTGACGAAGTCTAGGTTTGTCCATAACAGTGTGGTTTACTTAAAGCGTTATTTTTCTCATATTGTGTTTGTAGTGATATTTGATTTTCTAATCGGTACAAGTAAAAATAAATAATTACGAAAGGACTAAACGTTCCTTGGGTTCATTAAATATTTATAACGTAATGTTACATTTTATATTAATTTACCGGTTCATAAAATTATTTGTCTCTAACGAGAAGTCTCTCGCTAAAAAAAACGCTATTGTTGAACCTTGCATTGTTGAAATCTGCCGAGGTGGCTCTGTGTGAGCACTCGTTTACAAATTTTTAATCGTTTGCTAACATTTACCATGAGATTGAAAATCTAAAAGGCCAATGCGGTAAAAGTTAAATTATTTTGCCAATAGATTGTCGAAGAAAAATTATAAGATACTAGCCTAAAATATTTTAAAGTGTGCTGTTAAAATAGGAAACTCACAATGAATACGTCGAGTTTACTGCTGGTATATATACACACGAGTCAAGAGCAGTCGGCGTCTGTTTTAAGCCTAACCTGGGCCTTACTATGGTACCAGCCGGATCTTGTATGAAAAATAGCACACAATACTGGGTTGGACAATATGGCCGCCGAAAGCCCACTGAAGCAATTGATTTGTTCTGTTACCGCATTCTGTCAACCAAGGGCGACACTGAACTGCAAAAATTGCCAACGTTCCTTTCCTTGCAAAATTTTCTGAATACACAAACGTGCCACTTTTTTTTGCAAGTGTAGACTAAAAGCTTAACTGTCATTGAGTGATAACTTTAAAAACTATTTAAATATACTTTTATAGACAATACAAATTTGACACGCAGAACCTACGTAAAAATTAAAATTATTATTTTGAAAACCGCCAATAGGTGTCGCTTCTCTCCGTACAAAGATGCTTGCTCCAAGCAAAGGTGAGGTTTACCAGCCAATTCCCGCACAGACCTTTAAGAAATGGGCTGGTCGTGGTGGCCATTTTGTCTACCCCGTTAATATCGTTGTAGGTCGGGTCGGATAGTTTACTGGCCATGGCCTAGCTCAGCAAGTTGCGCACGCATACAACGAAAAGGTCCTGGGGTATAAACCCCCCATCCTGTACCTTCCACCATGATAGCAAGCAGAATATACTCAATATTACGATATGACCTATAATGGAAAACGACACTCATTAAGCTGAGATGGAATGTGAAAAATTTTGACTCAACGTCGGATCTTTTCATATGCTTTTTTGGTCAAAGGTTTCCGAATACTAAACTCCAGTTAGGAATAAAACAATGGTCAGTCTAAGACCTGTTTTAGCCCCCTACGCAGCAGAAATGCCAACGTTATGGAGTTTCCTTCGTACAAGTGTCTGTTAGTCAATATTATCCAACTCCTGGATAATGCAAGTGTTCTGGTGGGTGTCGCCTTCCCCCCTCCAAGGGTAGAAAAGTGAACTGTAACCTTGGGCTTTGGGAGTCCTTAGGCGAAACCTACTTCAAAGGTTGTTCACCACGTTTGCAACTGTGCTTTTTTACCTTAGGAAATGGTTTTTAAAATTATCCTTCAAATTCAACTTCGGTCTCCAAAGCTAAATGAGTAATATACGACTGACCCTCAGTAGGGGGATTTTGATCCTTGGGTTTAAGAAAGAAACGCCGATTTAAAACTCTCGTAGAAAACTCAAGCTTTCTATCCAGTAAGCCAAATTCCAACGTACCAACACCTCTCAGTAGGAGGTTTTAGGCCTTGTGGTTTAGGTGAAAAACGCTTATGTGTGCAGCTGATGAGTAACTGCCTGCTCTTACGACGAGAACACCGTTCTACAGGGAAGGCTTGACCATAATGATAGTTATTAGTTTTTCCACTTGCTTTCCTAACGGTGGCTGACCCCTGTTATTGCCAGTTCCTGCACTAATTTCTAGTCTAGTGTGTAGAGCAAGGAGTTAAGTTGCGTCTCTTGGCATGTTACTGAAAAAACTGAACTGCTTCTATTTTCGAATTCCAGTTAGAAAAGATGTTTTTCTTTCTTTGTGACAGTTGGGTGGATCATGACACTTTGTATTTATTTGTTTATTTTTACTACCAAAGAGTTAATATAGTTTAATCATCACACCGTTCTGGAAGTAGCATTTCAGTATCGAGCGTTCATCTCTTAAACCACAAGACCTAAATCCTACTGAGAGTTGGTGACACGTTGGAATTTGGCTTACTGGACAGTACACTTGAGTTTTGTAAGGTGGTTTTAAATCAGCGTAGCCTACTTAAACCCAAGGTTTAAAATGCCCTACTGGGGGGGGGGGGGGGCCCGGTCAGTGCCTGTAGATTACCTTCGAAGGTTAGTCTAATGTAAAACAATGTCGAGTGTGGTTCAAACTTAATAGTGATTGACCAGTACGGACTCGTACGTAATAGAACTCTCAAAGCTTAAAAACCTAACATTAGTTAAAATTTAAATTTAATTAGTTAAATGAGGTTAAATTAAATTCGACAGGTAATTAAAACTCGTGAAAATGGGCACTAATATAGTGCAGTCTCCCAGTTTCAAACTATAAATTCAATACAATCAAGTACCAATGAAAACAGTCGTCATAATTGTGTTCAACGCTGAACAATAAGCCCCTGATAGCATTATCAACGATCTCAACAGTCTGATCAGTTTTTACGAAAATGGATTTAGAATTAAAATTAGTAAGATCGTTTGCGTGACTCGCTGGCTATTTCACTGGTTTTGCTGACCGCCTCGGCCAAATCACTTACCGAAATGGACAAAAGTCAGAAGAAACATGAGATATAAGTATTAATCTAACACTGGTAGCAAACATCTCCAACAAAAAACTGATTCGATAAGATAACGAAAAATTTAGACAACATCAACACAGATAACCATACCAGTCTATTACTAAAACTTATTATGTATAACCCTTAGCAAATAATGCATCCAGCTTCTCAGACTGTCACAGGTATGATTTAATAACAAATTAAATTTTTTTAGCCTTCCTTAAGGTCCATTATTGTCAATACAACAAAAGTACGATAAAATCTGTCAAAACCTTTGCCTAAAATTTTATCTTATTTGTACTGTTGTTTTGTTTTAACCTAGGAAAATACCCAGGAGTCCAGAAAATTTAGAATTGTTTAACAAGACTAACCAGCTTTCTATCGTCAACCTTGCAACTACACACCTTAGCTTGATGTATAACCTTAGACATTTTAGTTCATGTTGCACATGTGCTATCTGTGAAGTTTAATTCAGTAAAACACGCCTTGCACTGTTACATTTTATTATGTTTGATAAAGTTGCTTACAATCATTAAATTTAGTTTTGTTCATTTTATGGTATAGATTTTAGCTTGACACATTTCTTCACACATTATACAGAGCACATTGTCTTAGCAGTAATTGATAAAGACAAGTTCTTAGAAATAATTGATAAAGACTTAATAAAGAAATTGATAAAATCTTAGTATAGATTTCGATAAAGGCAAATTTTTTCTTTTTACAGCGTCGCCCAGTACTCTGTCAAGTAAGTTTTATTATTATTTTGCACCTTTTATTAGACTTAGACCTATTGCTTAGATACATACTTTTTTTTTTTGTTTTTATCCATTTAAAACTCCAGATCACCGAAAATCATTTCCACACCAGATTGAGAACACATTCCTTTCTTTATTTTAATGCAATTGTCATTGTGTGAACAAACGTGTTACAATATACTGACCAATAACACTTTTTCAGTTCCCTTGCAACTCCCACTAGTTCTAACGTCTTCTACTGTTGATTTCACACTGAAAAATACATCAGCCTCTTAAGAAACCAACCGAAAAATAGTACTTTTAAGTTGGGACAATGAGGGGATTTAAATTTGCTCTCAAACTTCATAGTAAACTTGGCCATTGGGGTCTGAAAAATGATTGAAAATGGATTGGGGTGGGAGGCAATTTCAATCCAAGGTATGTCTGTCATGTGATTGTTTGTAACGTTTCACCGACTAGCTAATACGTTTGCTTAATATCAGCAACTGCAGTACTTTCAAACATCACCAATCCGAAGAGAAGTTCTGGTATTCTGTTAATAATACTAATATTTATTGTCCAATAAGTGGTCAGCGAAGGACAACAGGTCGACACCGATCCTCAGCCAAATAAGTTTTTTTTTTAAATAATAATTATGAATCGTTATAAATGTAGCAGGCCCACCAGGCCTTAGTCAAGACAGTCAAATCCATCTCGAATATTTAGCGAGGCAAATATTCCCTTAGCTTTGTTTAAAATTGTGTAATGTTTGGGTGGTAACAACATTAGCAGGGAGGTCGTTCCATATCCCGACCACATGGTTGGGAAAAACATATTTTCTACAATCGGGACCTACAAGCGGGTGACCCCTGATTCTCTCATCTTCTCTGAGTGAAAAGTCACATACCAACCTACGTTTTTCGAGAGACGAAGCAATTACAATGTTCAAGTGCTCACTATAGATTTTAATTTTGAGACCAGGTAGATACTTTAATAAATTGACGATGCACCAATTCCACACTGTTAACATATTCCACACTTGCATATTTCGGTATTGGTCTGACGAATACACGGAAGACCCAAAATAATATTTTACGGTCGTTAGAAACAATTGCATGTCGAATCAATGCCTCCTGTTGTCTGGCTACCGTAACAAACTTATTGAAATGGGTTGAACTTTTGAAGTCATTAGAAAACCAACCACCCAAGTCCACCACCTCAGTTTGGTGATCAAAACTGGCTCCCAACAGGATATATTCAAAACATTATATTTTTGACCCTATTGGAAATATTTTGCATTTAGGACTAGAAATAGACAACTGTCATTCAGTTGGTCAGTTCTCTAATAATTTATGGGTATTGATAAGTTCTAGATGGTTCACAGTATCGATTATAATTCGATAAAGTTAAGATCGTCTGCAAATTTCGCTAAGTGCGCATTTAAATTATCAGTTTTAAGAGCATTCATGTGTACAATGAACAACAATGGACCTAAAATATAACCCTGTGGAACACCGTTGGTTACTTTAACAGTTTTTGACAATGTGGCACCGATGTGGACCCGGAGGAACCTGCCTACCAAAAAGGTAGAGATCCAAGATAATATGTCACCGGTAATCCCATAACTGGCCAATTTTTACCGCATTCTTGTGCGACACAGAATCAAAGGCGTAGCGTAATCGATCATGAGGTATCAGTACATGCACCAACATCAAATCCAAAAGTCCAGTCATCCAGACACTGTACCAACTGGTGTGTGGTAGACCGACCCGCAGTAAAGCCGAATTTGCTTTGGTCCAATGAACCATGCTCATTAAGGTATCGCCTAAGTTGTACACTAATAATACTTTCCAGTACCTTACATGGAATACGCGTCAAGGATCTTGGTCTGTGATTGATGGGTTTAGCTGCATTACCATTTCAGTATACAGGTACAACAATTATGACTCTTCTTGAAACTTGCACGAACCTCAACTATAGTAGTGTGGGACAATTTTACACTCTCAGACAGGTAGCTTCATAAAGATGAAAAGGCTGGCAAGATGCCGTTATCAACTGTATGAATTTCTTGACAATACCATATTAAAAATATCAGCCTTCTCCAAATCATTCTAAAGAAATAGTAAGTAGAATGCTACGCGCTATCCCAGTCTTATTCTTTATAATCCTAAATAAGGCAGCAGGATTACATTCTGCAATAACTTTTGAGTTCCGAGTTAATTTCGTGATCTTCCATTGCTTTGGTAAATTCTTTGCTGCTGCTGGAGACAGTTTGACGGTGAATGCAGTGTTGTTAAGGCTTGATGATGGCCTCACTGATGTCTCCATCCAGCGTGCACGTCGGAGAAAATCGTTGCCTGGGATAATGGGAGAAAAGAGTCAGATTAGATTCCTCTCGCGTTCTCGAAATCCAGCACCTTTACAGGCTAATGTCTGATGATATTAATCAATCAGTCGCATCCAATTTGTGATGTCACTTCCGCTCTTTAGAACGTTCTGTTGAATTTTCTCAGTTCTGATAATAGTTTTGGAAGATACTGGATGACCGGCACAACAACACGTCGCACATCTGGCACAATACGCACGACGTGAAATGTAAAGCCATACTTGTATTCAATATTCGAGAGTTGCGCTGAATTGGATTGGTTGTTTCGGAAGATACTGCTGATGTTAAAAAAACCACTTGGTCAGAACACCCATGTTTTTTTTCTTACGTGAAACTGATTTTGTTTTAAATTTTTATACTGTATTCTCTACGACCATTATACGATGCGTCTTATATTCTCTGACCAGTGCGCCTTAGCTGATGTGTCAAAGAACATAATGTTTAAATTAAACGCACACAAACTCGTAAGATTTTCCAACTACCCTTACTGTCTCTGAGAAGGATATGTCAAAGAAGAGAACATTCAGATTTATCTTATTCCAATTCGAAAGATGTTCTAACTTCAAACAAATATGTCATGCAATTGACAGTTGTTTACCACATTTTTTCCCTCTGCTTTGATCCCTCAGCAGTATCGTGTAGGGTTTTCTGTGTTTTCAGTTGAGTTTTCTGTATTTTATCTGCTGAACAATCTGCACCTACATAATAATGTCATTGCGCTGATCCAAGTATTCCACCTCTCCAAACTACTACTCGGTTCGTTAAACAATTACATACGTAATTTTTAATATTTAATTATAAAAGAAAGTACGAAGCAGAAGTGCTTATATGTACGTACAATAGCAACATTTTTAAAGATAATAATTATTATTATTATTTTGCCTAACACAACACTAAGCTTGAAATGAAACAAAAGCAAAACATAGAATAATAATAATACACACAACAACAAGATCTTACATAGTGACAATTTTTCTACATATTTCCCATTTATGTTCTAATTAAATATTTTGTTGCTTTTTAATGAGGAAATTTGTTTAGTCCAAGTTTTTATTCATTATAGGATTTATTATTTTGAACCGTAGACGGAAGTTCATTATGTATAAATTTGTTACATGAATTTTTCTTTTCATTTTTCCATAATTATTTCTTCAGATTGGCAATTTAAGTCTCTCAAAACGCAATGCTGGTATAATATTTGATCTCTATTGTCAATTACATTATGGGTTAAATAATTATATGAACGTGTTCGTCATTCTTGGTCCACGTATTACGTATTTGCTGCCGTGCCTGGGAAATCAAACTTTCATCAAAATTGAGGATTACTAATAGTTAAGATGAAAGAATCCATGTTTCAGCCAAATGTATAGTTTTAAACCAAATTAAGCTACGTTGTTAAGTTGGTGGTGTAAAACGATAGAAAGGCTTATTTATTTCGTAGATGCTGGCTTTCAGAGCTGAACTGGAGTTTTTCGACTGGGCAGCAACAATCACTGGATGCACGGGCATTCATACCATTGTAAATGAAAAAAAAATTACTTGCAGCAATTTTGCGGTGCACGTCACAAAATGTCGCATTACCAGCTGGCTAAAGTTTAGACTTTGTTGCTTATCTATTTATTTATTTGTTTATTTCCGACGGAGGGAAGCGAACGAAAATCAGCATTTATTACCCTTTGTGGGCAAAAATGCGCTGAAAGAACGACAAACCCGTGAGGATATCATCATCCAGTTTTTTTTTTTAGCATTATTAAATTAACATCACTGGAGGAGGTGGGAGATTAGGAAATTAATGAAACGGAGCTTAGCCATCATGTCTTCTAATTAATATTTCCTTGCTCTTCGTGGGACCCATGAAAACAGCTTGAATTACGCTATCATGGCAATTAACCAACGAATTACCGGCTTATACGAAGAACACAGGATGCGCTGATTGAGTGACCGAAGCCGACGAAAATCAGCATTTCTTTATTCTTAAATAAAAACTGACATCGTAAGTGTTCACTAAGCATCTAGTCCTAATGGTTTTCAAAGAAACTTAAGTTGATGCCGCATGGCCATTCCAAAGAAAGACCTGACCGCTCCAATTTTTCAAACGGTGCATCCAAAACAACCCAGTTAGTTAATTTGTAAATGTAGACAAAAAATTACGTCCTCAACAAATGCACCTTCTGAAGTCACTGAGTATATCCTTGCATATTGGTAGTCCTTTCACCACAATTTCTGCCAAATTCATTGGCTTGTCAACTTTGGTGGACTTGCTAAAGGCGAACTTCGTCATGGATTGGACACAATTGTATAGTCACGGAAGAATTTTTGTTATTTTGTGATGCAAAATAAACTACTTTCTTAAACCTTTAAATTTTTGTATTTTTCTTTTCTATCACTCTAATCTACATTCTTGGTTGGCTCCCACGGATAAGGAAATGAGAACTTCAACATTGTTGCAAAATTTGTTGAATTTTCTTCATGGTACAACATTTCGACAGTGATGGATCTAACTAACGTTCTTTGAGACAGTTCGGTGAGTGCCAATTAGACAGTCGTTTCTTAAGTTTCGTCTGCGTAAGGTTTCCTACAAGATTTTTTCTTGTGCGTAACGCATATTTTCAGACATTCAAGTTCGTTCTCATTTTCTGTTGTGTGGCGGGGGCCTGGTTCCGACTCGGATTCTTCTTCTCTATTCTATTCTGTTTCCCCTCATTTCTTTCCCGAATTTTTTTTGGAGAAATTGGATTAAAACGCTTTTTATGCTTTAAGCTGGCACTCTGGTAGTAAAAAAAAAATGACTTCCTCTTTTCCCACATTGAAAATACCAGCGTGCGCCAACTCTCCCGAGTCCGAACGTAAGGAACTGATATAATTCTATTAAGATATTGCCACAGCCATTGCATAATAAGCCCAAAGAGAAAGGACGCATGTTGAAGAAATTGGTTTTCAAACAGGATGAAGAGGAGGAAGAGGAAAAAAACACGCATCTCCCTGGAATTAGAAGTTATGTTCATGTCAAGACCATGCACGAACTTTTGCGGCCAATGGCCTCGTGCAAAAAAAAAAAAATTGTTTCTTTTCCCACAGCTGCCTCAAAATTTCATCCTTTTATTAGATAAAAGGTTGTTGAAAGGCTTGTAATCGTATCTTGCAAGTCAAAGGGTCTCAAGTTTCAAATTTGAGGCTTTTATGACCGCAGATTTTGCAAGTGAGTAAGGCACCTTACCCCCGCTCCTCCTCATGTTGCATGCATTTTTAAGGAATTCAGATGCAAGCAATGGAGGCTAAATCATGTGACAGTAGTCACTAGTATAATCCCCAGTGATGGTAAAAGTTTTCCAGAGTATCCGATTCCTTTACTCAGTATGGAGATAGACTGGGCATAGGATGGGTTCATGCTCATGCTTGGTGCAGCACAGCAAATCCAAAATATCCTGCCAGTAATATAACTTCTCCATGGAAAGACTTCAGTCATAATGGAATGCAATTGGGTCGGTAACCGAAACCGAAACCTATTCGGATTTTGTGTCGGTGTTCGAAAAATAAAGATTTATTTATTTTTGAATACCGATAAATCGGTTGACTCAGCAGTTTTACTTTGGTTAAAGTTCATGACAAATACTCACAGTTCGATTACGCAGAACCAAAAGTCGAAGACTTTCAAAGGTTTTTACCTCAAAATTTGCGAATTTTCAACAACCTTTACTAGTAATCTTCTTCACTTTGTGAGTGTGTGTTTGGGAGAATGTGAGTGTGGGTGCTAGTGGCTTAACTGCCTGAAGAAGACAACTAGTAAAGTTTGTTGAAAATTCGCAAGTTTTGAGGTGAAAACCTTTGAAAACCTTTGACTTTTGGTTCGGCGTGATCGAACTGTAAGTATTTGTCATTGATTTATTGTTTTACATTTTTAAATAATTATCAATTTAAATTACAAATGACAGCAAAGCTCCTAGTCATAAAAACGAAAACTGTAGTGCAGAAGGATGCCACCGTCACACCCACGGTCAAAGGCACCGCTGAAAGTGAAAGTAGGACAGAGTTGGAAGCTAGTAATACAGTACTTTATTGTATGTGCGGCGTATCTTGAGTCCTGCAAGTATTTTATGAGCGACTACGTCTTCCTGGAGGGGAAGGCTTTAATCGACGGCCACCATTGTTTTTTTTTAACCATCTTGGATATCAACAAGGCACTCTGCTACCAAAAACGTACAATCGATTATCTGTGTTCGTTCTACGGCGAACTCAAGATAGGCCGCGCACACTTTACTACTGTTACAAAAGAAACTAGAAAAATCGGGTGGGGGGAGGGTGGCAAAAACCGAAACCGAGACCGTGGTTTTGTGGGCATGTAAAACCGAAACCGGAACCAAAGTCAAACAATAACACCAACCCATCCCTACAACATGGTGCACTCTATAAAAAAAAAGCCGTTCCAGGATATGAAAATGAGTGGTTTGAGCAACAACAAGACAAACACATCAGTGGTACAACCCAGTGTAGGAAACAGTTACAGGCTAAGCAACATGAGAAAGGAATGCACGGCAACTTTCAGATGTACCGGAAGCATTGTGTGCAAGTTTAGTAATTTCAGCATTTGTGAAGTTACAGTCGATCCTTCTAATAGTCGACCTTCTCCAGAGTAAGGTAAAATTACCAGTTAAAACCAACGTGAGTACCCTTCCAAAGAAACCGTCCCATCCCACACTTATTATCGTTTGAGCACCGCTAAGACAAACAGTATACGTAGGTTTTGCTTAACGGGGTAATGCGAAAGCAGGTAACAACTAGGCTACATTAGGAAGGAATGTAAGAAAATTTTTGATTTCAGCTCTCGTTACTGTTTTCTAACGCCTGATAAAAACAATTGGTCCCGTATTCAGATAAGATAAAGTCAGCAATTTAACATAAGGTAATGTTTCCCCCGTCAGCGAATCTACTTCAATACCAAACATGATGAGTATTCTACCATTAGAATCAGAACAACGTAGATCTTACTTATTATGAATAGTTACCAGACTAGGAAGTATGAGAAGCACTTTAAGAAAGTGTTAGGATGTTCTGAAAGTTTACCAGTTTGTTTCAGTCATTCACGAGTACTCTATATATATTTTTAAAAATTTTTAAAACTACACAATTTTTAAAAATCCCACTGAATTACATATTTTAAAAATTTAAAAAAAATCTGAAGAAAGAATTAAAATAAAACACAAAATGAGTGTACATTTTGGAGAGGAGAATAATGATTACTTTTACATAAAATTTCTTGATACATGAAGTCATCTTAAGCAAAACTGCTTGTGTCGATGAACCGACTCAGTTTTGAACATTTCGAGACGTTCTTAAGAGAAGAAATGTAGAAAAGAGGAGAAATAGCCCAAAGATTCGATCTGGGA
>JAHWFP010199853.1:117924-134304 GCA_023313725.1 Lithobius niger
GGGAGTGGGACTTTGCCAGGATCCCTTTGCGAATCATCGACTAGATCATCTTTTTCAGGCAGTTAGGCCTGGCTCTGCGCATCTCAACCACCACGACAACAAATGTGAGAAAATCTCTGTAATCTGTGAGCTAGTGTAAATTACCACATTTTTTCAACCCTCATGTTCTGGCCCAATGAACTCGCTTGTGCTATTTATAATCTTGGCAAATAACTTCCCTCATGATTCAGACTCGTAAAATTAATGTCAGCATTCGTGAATTTATAGGGACCAAAACAGTCCGGTTAACAAAAATTACTGATGGTGTTCCGTAGCTCTTCTGATATTACGTATGATATCACAAGGATTTTCTCGTCATTTGTGGTCATAGTGGCTGAGGGGTCTAGCCAGAGGGCTAGAGAATGAGGGGGTCGTGGGTTCATAGTGGCAGAGGGGTTGGCTTAAGGCCTAGCCTAGCAGCCTAAAAAGATGATCTGGTCGATGACTGTAAAAGGCATCGAGCGAGATCCATTCTGGATATACGTAGTATCACAAGAGATATGCTCTACTGCTAAAACTTGTAGTCCAGAAGTGGCAAGGATAATACTAAGCAAGCGACAATGGTATAGAAAGACGTCAGTGGTGCTAGGTTTATGTGCAGTCTAGTTCGGAGAATGCATGGACTCAAGCATGCATAGGATACAGCCAGTTGTGATGCTACTTCTGAAACGATTCTTGGAAAGGCAACTTCCAATAGTTGTAGCAGTCTGACTTGGCTATTTTTACCACGAAGCTGATCTCCAAACAATATCATACCATTGCAGGCAACGTACTGCTGAGAATGGCAAGATAGCATGGCATCGGCGTCCACTCGACCCGCGAGCCAACTTATGCCGAGTGTTTAGGAGGACACGGAGTGGCCATGTCAGTTGAAGACAACCGGTAGAACAGGATCTGGGTGTGGATGTGAGTAGGCACAAACAACCTCAATATGCCCACAATTTGCCACCAAACGGGGACAGGAGGACTGAGGGTAGAAATACTCAAGAGGCAAACTGGCCCTAACCATGAACCTAGGGACTAAACTTGGGATCATAGAGGTAATTTTTCGTCGGAAGTCTTATCTCCGAACCTCTACCACGGATTCAGAGTCAAGCCGCCAAAGGTTGCTATGTCCACTTACACTATACATGGGGTATGGTTTTTAGACGAAATATCAAACTATAGAATTGCTTTAAAGTTACCAGTATTGTATGTAATGAAACCAACATTTTGCTTATCCAATGCTCATCCTTACAGAGCATTGGATAAAGTTTCTGGGTCACTTTTGGGACTGGGACACATTTAAGGCTGAGTTTAATTTGGAATTTGAAGGCCCAAATTACGAGGAAGACCTGCAATGTGTACTTGAACAAATAACATAAACCCGTGATGGACCTGTCTCGAGTAACGTCTAGGAACTTTATGGGTATAATGCCTACTGATGGACGGATGAGCCCGATCAGAAGTTATTTGACGAATTTTGTCCAACATACATCCAGATTGCAGACAGCAGTTCTGGGATACTAGTTTGAATCTCTACGAGGTTGGAAGGGGCACAGGTAAGTAAGTTACTGCAACAACAGGTAACGTACCGCCTACCCTCGACTCGTTATCGTTTGTAGAACCTCAACTTTCATGGCGAGGCTGTGCTCCAGCTACCACAGAGAGTAAAGCTCTGCAGGGACGCCAAACTGTGAAAATGAGGCGGTGCTTCATGCCGGTCAATCATCCAGCACTGGGAAAATGCCTACGTTCGCAGGAAAGGTGTAACCGTGGCAAGTACTTGACCCGGACCGGTAATGAAAATGCTAATGCCAGCAAGAGAATTGCAAATGTTCAGGAAGCCAGCACTGGGGAAAGAAAACCTTTGATGACATCTGTTGATTCTGTAAGGAGCAAGAGTAGGTCTAACCTATGCCCTACCCTTACTTGTCCGGCACTTACTTGTTGATTGTCGCCATCTTGATGGTGTTCGCCGTCGTTTCCATCTTCCGCATGACATTGCACGTCAGTTGGCGATAAGTCTGTCCTCCTGTCCGGTGTTTTTCAATTTTTGCAGGAGGTACAGATGTATGACAAGATTTAGATTAGGGGTTTGAATAACATCTCTGTAATGTGTGGTGCAGTGGCAGCCCGGACCACTGCACTGTGACTGAGGTTGGCGCTAATGACCAAGTTGTCGACGCGCCATTAAGCCTCAATCCCCCCCCCCTATGCCCTAAAAAGCAAAAAAACGCGAGAATCGTAAACCTAGCGACATCGATTTGCGACCAAGAAATGCATAGATTGGCGTGCTAAAGCAGGGCAGTGAAAAAGCATGTTAAGCTTTTTAGCAGCCTAGACGATGAAGCCAAGTTTGGCCCTGTAGCTTTTATTAACGTGAAAGTAGCAGGAGAACCCTTCTTGTTGGCTTAAATTGATACCGAGGGCAGTTTTATGATAATTTCTGGTGCCACTACTCGTCCTTTGCAGGCGTAGGGCATAAAGTAGCACAGGGTTTGCTGCATTTTCTTAATCTTGGCAGATGAAAATATCCAAGGTGATGAGTACACATGAGCAATCATGAGGTAATCTACTCGGCAGACATTTCTTATTCGTAAAAAAACTGCTCCCGGACACAGTGAGAGCTCCACAAATTTATATAAAGCACAAATAGTTTGTGTCCAGGAGCAGTTTTTTTACGAATTTTCTCATCTCCACAAAAAATATGATTTTTCGACATTTCTTATCTTTGAGCACTGCAGATAGCACAATTCTAGGCAGGGATTTCGTCGGCCGGACTGGTTTAATACAAGATATCCCAAAAAAATGTTTGGCGTCCAGAAGAACAAGAAACCATTGCTGTTGCAAAGGTTGGGCAGTTACAACAAAACAACTCCTACAACTGGATGTGGATGTGGAATGCGAGCAGCCTGCGTAGGATGATGCTCTGATGGAGGAGAAAATCCAACAAGCACAATGTTCTAATGCGCAACACAAACTGCTGAGAAGATGTTTATAGAAATTCAAAAATGTGTTAACATCTATAGTTCCTTTCAAGAAAGAACGGTTTGCCTTATATGGTCATTACGCGGCGATTGATTAGGCCTGGAACAAAACGTCATCGACCATGACGTCATCAATTCAAGCGCCAAACAGTTAGTCCAATATGGCGCCATTTTCGGCTCGCTTAAGCGTGAGCAAGAAAGGAGAAACTTTACATATCCAAGCAAGGGGAATAGTGTGGAACGTCTTTCATTACTTCAGGAGCTATGGAGAAGCTGCTAGTGTTGTGATCTTCTAGAACGAACTGCATCGACAACGAACGTTTCCATTTTTAAATGGAGAAGATCGTCAACGGCGGAAAAGCTGCGTTAGTAGCCGACGAAACGGCAGCAATAGCCGGGCGGCCAACGTTCTGTATACCGGGTAAGAAGCGACCGCATCCCTCGCCTTCACTAACATGGCGGAGTTTAAACTGCGTGTTCTTCGAGCTACTGTAGGAGAAATCTTTCAAGATGGTAATTATTCTATATTGATAGCATTTATTCGAAGCTAATCTCAAATATAGAGTATAAAAGGCAGCAAGTCGTCTTTGTGTCGAATACTGCTTTCGAAGCTGATGAAATGAAGTACGGCAAAGTTGCCATGCGTAAATTTTTCATTGACGACCTGAAATTGTTGCCCAACGTCAAAGGCATTTATGATAAATTAAACAATTACGCTCAGAAAATAGGAATCTCGTATTTCGTGAATGCACACCACGGAAGGGCCAAACAATGGCATAACGATGGAATATCATTCGCGCCAGGCAGTTCCCGGTTTTTTTTCTGAATCATGCGGGAAGCTCAACGGCTTCGTGCCAAACGCTACGTTTTTGTTCCGATCCAAGACGAAATGAATGGTGAATGTTTTAAACAATAGTTTGTGGACCAGCTGTTGTCAAACATTCGTTTTCCAGCCATTAGTAGCTTCTCCACGAATTGATACTCACGAAGTGTTTTCAGAAGCCCCCCTTGACTTCACTACAGCAAGATTTTTTTCCTCAACAAGGAGCAAAACCGGCCCTTTTCAGGGCCTCCAAATGAACCAAAAGAGAATTAAAAAACTTGTTCAGATGAAATAAAAATGAAATATGTTGAAATTCCCACAACCGTTCCTCCAACCTTTTTTTTAAGCTAATTAAAAAAAAATTGGGGGCATTCAATATAAATTTGACAAATTTTCCTCTCCACCTTTTTTTTTTAGGTTTTAAGTTTAAAAAAATTATCAAATTTATCTGGAATGACTGCCAGTACAATAAAAAAAAATTGGACTGGCATACATCTCAGATATATTTGATACGTTTTTCTTTCAATCTTTTCTTCCAGCCCCCCTCCTCCCAATCACTTTTTTTTATGGTAAATATAAAAGAAAATTGGACTGCCACACATTTTAATAGTTTTTTTTCATTCACTCCCCCCCCCCTCCCAATTTCCACACCTTTTTTTAAAGTTAACTGTAAAATAAAATTGGGCTGGTCACATATTTCGGATAATTTCAATGTTTTCTTCATTCATCCCACCCTGACCCCCACCCTTAAACAGTAGACGCTTTGCACTGTAAATAGCTATTCGACCAAGCGTTCGTACAGCATGCTGCTGAAAGGCGCACCAAAACGCAACATTCGTTTGGCAAGCAGGTAGCTGCAAGGCGCACCGTACCTAACGAAAACAAGCGATGATTAAGATGATTCATAAATGTTGCTTCTTTTTTGAAGGATAGTATAAAGGAGAGCTGGGCACATGCCCAATGCGCTTGCTTCCAAGCCCTTTTAACATGGAAAAACATCTACCCCAGATGCAGGAATGGATCAGGGGTGACGTTTTAGCACCCTGTATCCCCAGGAGAGCTGTATCCGTCCTTGCCTCGAAAAAGTGTGAACCGGAAGCTAAGAGTTTCGGTCTTAACTACTGTATTGTAAACGCCAAGATTGTAACAAACAGTTGGCCGACCAGCAACACCAGCCAAGCAACTGGTCTACAATCCTCGATTGGTATGGGAACTGAGAGCAAGAAATACACCCTTTTTTGGTGTCATTGGGGTCATGGCAGTTCCAAAAATGCCATATGGGCTTTGTAATGGACCACCATCCTTTGCAAAGCTTATGTACATAGCCTTGGGTGACGCCCTTTGCAGCCATGCTATGATTTACATTTATTAAGAATTTGGTAATTTATTTGCACGTTTACCAAAGTTACTTAAATTCAGACATGGTTAGGATGATATAGTAATTTCCAGCCTTCGAGCCTTCATTAAAGATTTCTGTATCAAGGCAGCACCTCTTTATAAACTTTCAAATCAGATTTTGTACAGCACCTGAAAAAACGGTCCAGGAAACTGTCCTTTAGCCTTATCTGATTTGGATATTGTTTCAAAATTTCCGCAGACTCATCCGTTCCAGTTTTCGGGGTGTGATCTTCCCAACATTTGGAAGTACGGGGATTTGCAACAATCATTATTTGTAGGTAGGAGGCCGACTGAATGCAAGAAAAATATAGTGTTTTAGAGCTTGAAATGGGTGCCTTGATGTTTGCCGTTTGAAAGTTCTGGCCTTAGGTTGAAAACGCACCCTCTCTTCTTGAAACTGGCCATTCATCTCTCTCTCTCTTGAAGTCTTTTAAACAGCCTTCAGGGAGATTGGCCAGATTGATACTCAAACTTCAAGGAATGGACTTTGAAAGCCATAACTAAAAGGGAAGTTTAAACCAAGTGGCGTATGCAGCTCTCGCGAATATGCAAGGATGAAAATGAAAGTACCGTGCCTTTGGCTGGTTGTAAGGTGGAATAAGTAAAGGTGGCTGAGAATCTCACCAGATTTCCAAATTGGAACAAATCCGGAAGGCACAGGTTGTTAATAAATGGTCATCATGGCATATTGCTGGATTAGGCAGCAGCTGACCATACATCAGCTGATGAAAGAAAAGACCTGCTCCACAGAAACTCTGCTTGTGCAATGGGATCTTGTGAAAGCTGTGTTCCATGTAACGTGCATGATGTAGTAAACGTTTAAAAGCATGTTTACCGAAATCACTATGTCACCACAGCACAGCTCCAGTCAAAAACACTGTAGGAACTAATAGGATTGATTGCGATGAAGAGAGACATTGTAAAATGTGTACACCATTGCAAGAAGTGCCAGACTTGAAAAACTAACTCTTCAAACCCTGCCGGACTTCTGAAGACTAGACCCTCCCAATGTTCCATGGAAACAAATAATCATAGTTCTCTTTGGGTATTTACTGGTAACCTAATGAAGCAGAAAATGGATATGCCTATTCCTGGCTGAGTTTAGTTCTTGGTCAGAGTTGTTTGGTTTCAGGACAGCCACAGCAAAACAAGTTGTCGAATGTGTTGCGGATGTTGTATTCAAATAGGGATTTTTTGAAGACATCTTTTCTGGCAGTGGACCTTGTTTTGTAGCAAATACTAGACATGATTTGTGGGCTAGTATGGACATAAAAACCGCTTACCACGCTCAGGCTAATGTAGTTGAGAAACAACAAGAGCATGAGCGTATGGTACGTTGTTTTACTGCCTCTCGTGGTGAATGGGATGTCCATTGGGAATTTGATTTGCTATGCAACGTTCGGTGTCCGAAAGTAGTAAATTCACCCCAAATGAGTTGAGCATTGCATAAAACCACTACGCCACTCCAGGTCTTCCCCCCCCCCAAAAAAAAAACGCCTTTGACTGAGATTCAGATGGAGTTTGTACACCGTTGTACTGAGATGCACAATTTGGCTGAACAAGCAATGCGTAAATCAAGGGCACAGAATAGAGTCTGCTATGATGACAAACGATATAAACCACTTACCTTAAAAGTAGGTGATTACGCAGTTTGCTGTACACATACACTAAGCAATGTGACACGAGAAATTGCATCCGTTCTTGCACCAAACATTTGCTGGTCCACAAGAAATTTTGACCCAAAAATGTGAAAATGTATAGATGCTTCGCGATGTTAAATCGGGAAAGGGAACTGGTCCCCTTAACGTCAGTGAGCATTAACCATTTATTGTTCTTGCAAATATACCTCCAACAGAAGTGGACAAGCTAGAAAATGACAAGGTCATTCCTAGGAATAAAATAAAACCAGTGTTACATGGTAAACCACTCATTCTTACAACCTGATTAGGATGGGGAAAGTTGGGGAGGAGGAATGCTTTTCATCTAAGTCAGTTTTTGCCATAAAACTAACGAGGGGGAGGTTGGACCTTAATGGTGCGTCAACACCTTGGTCATTAGCGCCAACGTAAGTCATAGTGCAGTGGTCTGGGTTGCCACTGGCCCACACATTAGAGATGTTACACAAACTCCAAATCTAGTTATTATCATACAACTGTACCTGGTGCAAAAATTCAAAAAACCGGCCAGCAGGACAGACTCATTGCTCAATTGACACGCTAAGTCTTGTGGAAGGTGGAAACGCCAACGAATTCCAACAATATAACGACATTCCATGAGGAAATGTTGGACTGCAAGTGGCCGGTGACAAAAATGGCATTCAGGAAGGAGTTCCCCTCAAAACAAAACAATGTTGTAGGTTGGTGTTACCAATGCATAAACGGGCCAACACCACCTCTTCTCTCCGACTGCATCAACACGTTGATTGCCAAGCCTAGACAGTGCCTTTTATAGCACACATCTTATTGCTGTCTTGGGTAGAACAGGCTAGCATCTTTGGTCATGTAGCAATTGCATACCAGTTACTACCCGATCATATAGAGCTATAACCTTAAGTTCGAGACTCTCATGGCAGAAATATGTCTCCAGTAAACACCAAACAGAAAAAAGAAGGAAGAAATGCTGGAGCAGTAGTCTTCAGCTCATGGCTCGCTGTGTCCACCTCCTGTCCTTATGGAGTGGAAGTGCTTACACGTCCAAGCCACCTTAGCCACATCCCTGGCTAGGACCTGAGGGACCATTGCAAATATTACATTGACCATGTTTCTCGGGCTGGATGTTACCTAGTGCATGTACCGCTGCAACATGGATGCTGGAACACCAATGAACCTTTTATCTTGTGGGACTTCCCACATTTTTTTTGTGATTGTTGAATAAATGATGTCCATCATTCCAGCAGTCCTGTATGAGGTTTCTGGTGCAGCAAAAAGTTCATTTATAGGCAATCGCAGATTGCAGTTGCCATCCTTTTTCTCTTGGTTGGAAAACCGGAGGTCAGGGACGTGTCGCATGCTACTTACTGATTGGTTACGAGGCAGGATATCATATAATAGCTGGGGCACGACAACGAAGCACCCGGTTACAAAGGGTCCCAGCAAACTTATATAAACAACAGCTTTAAGATATTGGGTTTTTAAGCTTTCTTTTAACAAAGCTAAAAACTACAAAGAAAGCCACTTCGGCTGACTGTGAACACGGAAGCAACTGGCATGACAGGTGGCTTAATTTACTCTCTAAAATGCTTAAGATTTTTTATGAAGATCAACCATAAGTTCATATGAGGTAATTCGATAACATTATTCATCGCACAGTCTTTCTCTACTGTTATGGTGTATGCTTCAGTTCTGATTCAGTCAGAAGGTTGGATGTGTACGATTCGGGCATTTTTCATGTCAGGAGTGTGCTGGTGCTCGTCCCAGTGTTTGGCAAAGGTGTTGGTGTGGTCAGAATTCCGCAAATCTACAGCATGGTTGACCTTCCTCTAAAATAAAGCCCTCGATGTCTGCCCAATATAGACAATCTCCATGCTCCCCTGGCTTCCCCCCAAGCAGGGGATAAGGTATACAGCACCCCTTTGGGCATCCTGTCCAGGTTGGCGAATAGCTTGTCGGAGTTCATAACCTCAATAGAGTGGTGTGACTGCTACAGTTTCAAATGGGGCTTTCTCTCCCCACTCCAGCATTGGTAGCAGATGTTCCTGGGAAGTGTATCATTGATAGTGCAAACGGTGATACGAATTTCAATAGTGTGAAGTCCCTGTAGGGAGATGTGATGCCAAACAGGGACATTACGTTGGGGACAACGACCGAGTACTGGTGTAGACTTATCTTTTTTTCTTTGGTGATGAGGGGGGTCCATGTTGTCATCATCTGAGAACAAGATGGAAGAAATTACTCATGTATCAACGTCTTGCAAATCAATGCTGGTAGAAAGCCATTTGTTTGGTACTCGTGCCAAATTATTACAAGTTTACCATATTGGTGAAGGTGGGTAGTGCAGTGAGCAAGACTGCGAAGGATTTCTCCACGGAGTAGGCAATGCAAGTTAGCAGCTGGGGGTTGCTGGGTTGAAGCTCTATATTCTGTCGGGCTGTGCAGGTTTAATATAATGTATGAGGCACACTTGCCAAGGTTGGAATCCCTTTTGACCAGGGTGTCCATTAGTTGGAGAACGTGGTCCGCGTATTCAAGTTCACATGTGAAAAGAAGAGAGGGATTTTGGTCATTAAACACCTTCAAGATAAAGTTGACACTTGTGGGCTTCTTTAACTAAGTGAAAATGTCATCCAAGTATCTCACCCCGAGATACATGTCAGGATTGTGCGGGTTGTTCACATCCCTGTCCATCTGTTCTAAAACGATATCGCATAAAAATGTGGATACAGACATAACAGCTGGAAACCATTGTTTCAGGATAAGCTCTGTTGTTGTAAACCACAAAGGTAGTTTAAAATATGGTTTTAATGACCTCGATCACTTGGTTTGGGATAATTCCGTTGATGTTTGCATAATTGCTAGGTTTGGAGATGTGGACTTCCAAGGTATGCAATTATCAGAGTTTGATCAGTAGAGGGAAAGTTTCTGTACATCGAAATGAAAAAAATGTGGACATCAAAACACATTTTTTTTCATTTCGATGTACAGACACTTTCCATCTACTGATCAAACTCTGATAACTGCATACCTTGGAAGTCCACATCTCCAAACCAAGCAATTATGTGCTATGTCCGTCATTGTGCAGTGCAGCGATGGCTGAGGTATTATCCACATAGCCTTTGAAGCGCCTTCCACTTCAGCACTTCCCAGGGAACCACTGCTACCAATTGGAGTAAGGGGGAAAGCCCCATTTGAAAATGTAGCCGGAACACTAATATATGGATGTGATAAGCTCTTACAAGCTATTCACAAACCTGGATTAAATGCCTAAAGGGGCATTGTACCCCTCACATCCCAGGCTTTTTTTTTGGGGGGGGGGGGCAGTGGAGCATGGAGATCCGTCTATATTGGCCAGACAGCTAGGGCTTTATTTTCGAGTTAAATCAACCATGATATGGATGCGCCAGAGTATTCTTTATCTTGTTTTAGCTTCGTTAGGGTTCAAAGGCAGAGGATCCCAATGTTTTAAAGCCATTATTTACATGCTTTTGCTTTATCCCTTTGGCGAGTGGGTGTTTCATGACAATAAAGCACTAGCTGTCTGGCCAATATAGACGGATCTGCATGCTCAACTGCCACCCCTCCCATCCCCCTACCCCCGAAGCCAGGGATGAGGTAAACAATACCCTTTTGGGCAATAATTAATCCAGGTTGGCGAATAGCTTGTCAGAGCCCACCACATCCATAAACTGGTGTTCCAGCTACATTTCCAAATGTGGCCTTCCCCCCTTCACTCCAACATTGGTAACAGTGGTTTGTAAGGAAAGGGTTAGAAGGTAGGGTATTGTATTAAAGCCGTGTTTACATGATTTTGCTCGAACCCTTTGGCGAGTGGGTGTTTCGCCATCTTGCTCCAAACACCAGCAATCTTTTCCTCGGCTAAGTTAGCAGGTCTTAACACTAACCTAGCAGGTCCCAGGCACACAACCATTACGCAGTGTGATAGGTGCTCTAGGCGGCTTCCCCTCTCACTCTCTCCATTTTGGTATGCATATTAAGGGCAGGTCAAGCTACTAAATCGGTGTTGATGAATTGTAACAACTTCCTTTCTGAGCTCCACCAGCTCCGAATCCCCGTCTTCAGCTTTGGGTTCAATGCTGGGAGCTTTGGGTTAGCACTACTTTTCCCTAGATGGCTATGAAGGTATCGTGGGCCAAGGTTAATCCTTTAACGATTCTTTATTGAGTATTACAGTTGAACCAGATCGAATTTCATGAGGCATGTTTTGAACTCTATTTTGATTTTAATCAATGGGATTTAGACAGCTGTGCAGCAGGTATAGGGGAATGAGTTTTAACGGCACGTCGACGGCTACCTCATTAGAGCCAACCTCAGTCACAGTGCAGTGGCCTGGGTTGCCTCTGTGCCACACGTTACAGCGATGTTAACCAAACCCTACATCTAGATCTTAGCATATATCTGTACCTCTTACAAAAATCCAAAAATCTCGGACAGGAGGGCAGGATTATCACCCAACTGACACAGAATGGCTCGCGGAAGGTGGAAACTGCGACGAACACCGTAATTTGACAATCGACAACAACGTGACGGATCGTGATTGACCAGCTGCACCAATGACATTCAGGGAGGATTGAGAAGTTTCAGCACTTTTTGCAGATAAAATAAAGTAACAGCCAGTATCGTGCACAAAAATAACAACACTACGTTTCGAGAGGACAACCTCCCGTCTTCAGGTTAAAATAAACACTAAAACATTAAAAAAATTCATGGCAGTATCTGCCGAGTCACCAAGTCTAAAAAAGCAAACCATTCAGGCATGGTCAGGCCTAAAACTTTAAAATATTTAAAAAATATAAAACATACCAAATGATGCACCATGTTACAGGATGGGCGCCCGGAAGTAGAGTGGTAACAGGAAGCAGTGATGTCATGTGGTTCAGAATTATTTGGCTTGGTCCAAATTAAAAAGGGGTGGGTTAGTTAGACGACTTATTCTTGAACTTGTTGAATTTGTTGAGTTGTAGGTTTTTGATGACTGGAAAATATTCTTTTAGAGATTTGCTTTCTGGAATTAAATGATTGTAAACAGGAGGTACATGAGTAAGGATAATAAGTGATTCAAGGTGTATTCTTGCCCTAGTGTTTTTTTCGGTGAAACCAGGGCATGCACCAGCCCTGGATAGGACCGAAATACTTTTCACCGAAAAAAAAACCACTAGGGCAAGAATAAACCTTGTATCACTTATTATCCTTACTCATGTACCTCCTGTTTACAATCATTTAATTCCAGAAAGCAAACCTCTAAAAGAATATTTTCCAGTCATCAACAGCCCAGAACTCAACAAATTCAACAAGTTCAAGAAAAAGCCGTCTAACTAACCCACCCCTTTCTAATTTGGACCAGGCCAAATAATTCTGAACCACGTGACATCACTGCCTCCTGTTACCACGCTACTTCCGAGCGCCCATCCTGTAACATGGTGTATCATTTGGCATGTTTTATATTTAAAAAATATTTTAAAGTTTTAGGCCTGACCATGCCTGAATGGTTTGCTTTTTTAGACTTGGTGACTCGGCAGATACTGCCATGAACCTGAAGACGGGAGGTTGTCCTCTCGAAACGTAGTGTTGTTATTTTTGTGCACGATACTGGCTGTTACTTTATTTTATTCAGGGAGGATAACCCTCTCAAAAAGAAGCAACGAATAAAGTTGGTGTGACCAAAATACAAACGGGTTAACACCACCTCTTCCCAGCGACTGCCGCGACAAGCCGAGTGCCAATCCTGAAGAGAGCCATTAATAGCCCGCAACTCATTACCGTGGGAATTGTTCTGAGCGAATTCTTTAGTGAGGAATTTTACAGATTTGTTGTACGTACTATACCTAACCTTTAAAGTAAGTAGTGTCTCTCAATAAAAAATAATTGGTAAAGTTTAAATTTGTGGTTGAAGTGGTACAAGTAAAATGGGGCCTCCTGACCGGCCAAAAAAATCACAAGTGCATACAAGGACACAATTTTAATTTTCAACCGGTTAACTTCCTGTCTTGGTCACAATAAAAATGATTAAAGATAATAAAAACATCGAAATGTTGCAGCAACAACAGGAGCAGCCACTCTGAGCTCCACCATTTTGAAAGTGCATAGTGAACAGTGAGTTCAAGTTTTCTAAACTTTCTTTCAGCAGAAGGAAAAACATTTGATCCAAAAGGCAAAAACAATAATCACAGAATTGGTTTAATTTGTGGGATGGTTTAAATTTCTGAGTGGGAACTCGACTCAAAATGGTGGAGCTCTAGAGTGGCTGCTCCTGTTGTTGCTGCAACATTTTGATGTTTTTATTATCTTTAATCATTTTTATTGTGACCACGACCGGAAGTTAACCGGTTGAAAATTAAAATTGTGTCCTTGTATGCACTTGTGATTTTTTTGGCCGGTCAGGAGGCCCCATTTTACTTATAAAAAATAAGTTGAAAATTGATGCAAGCAGAATTTTACATAATTTTAAGAACGCGTTCAACATTTCGAACTTTCGGTACCTCCACTACCTGCTAATCAATCAAAATCTGCGCCTCAATGACAGTGAGTTCAAGTGTTCTTAACTTTCTTTCAGCAGAAGGAAAAACATTTGATCCAAAAGGCAAAAACAAAAATCACAGAATTGGTTTAATTTGTGGGATGGTTTAAATTTCTGAGTGGGAACTCGACGTGGAGTCAAATAATGTTACAAACTTTGTTTATTTTTGTACGAGTGTTTAAAATGCCAGTGACTGGTAAGGTACAACTAGATTAAAGAACATCACCCCACCAAGACAAGCCACTATGTGAGCATGGTGAGCGTGTTTTTTTTTTTTTTCCATAGGCATGCTTCAGATTCTTTGTTCGCTAGCAAGCCCTTGGCGATCACCCCACTAGGATGCATTATAGTCAGAACGACAAGCGTGGGAAATTAATTTTTTAATTTGTTCTGCTATGGCAGGGGCCTGGAAAAGCCAGATGGGGATATGAGGAGTGCTGTAACCTCCGCCAGCAGCCCCCGGAAACTGAAGCAATTTACGCTATTTGAGCGCCTATGTTTGGCTTCCCGAGAACACGTTTGCAACATATTGTAAACCAAATTTCGGCAGTTTTTCTTTGACCTTCTTCAACAAGAGAGGTTTTAATTGTGACTTGATTCTGTTTTTTTTTTTGTAAATTTTATTTACAAATTAAATCAATTGACTAGTTTAAAAATAGTGGTTTTTTTTTAATTAGAAGCTGGATTTGAACCGGCGTCCTTTTGGTTGGGAGGCCAGAACTCTGACCACTGGGTTGAAGCTGCTCCCTTTGTTTGGGGTGTCTGCGTTTGTGGCATGTCAACGATCCTGAGTTTACCCCTTAGATTGCTCCAGCTAAATTGTCCCTCTCGTCGTCAACTCGTAATTATAATAACTAGCTGTACCCCCGGTATAACATACGCCGGTCTTGCTGGATGTCGCATGCGCTAGCGATTGTTACTGGGCATCATGAATTGAAAAGGACCGGCCGCGGCCCCTCCCCCCCTCCACATTCACCCATTTTGTGGTCAGGTTTTCTCCCTGTAGCCTCTGCCCCATACACCCATGCCCCCACCACAGTCCCACCATCGTGTGATGTAAACATCCTCATCCCTGCTCCCCCTTCCTTGGAACCCCTGGTGTTTGGTCTTCTTAGGGAAGTAAAGAGCACCCGCCCCATGCACCCCCCACTCCATTGTGTGGTGTGAATACTCCCCCCCCCCCTACCCCCCTCCCGCGTCACAGCTCCCCCTCCTTTTAATTCGTTGGTGTTTGGTCTTAGGGACGTAAATAGCGTTTTGATTTGGAGGCGACACTCGTATTGTCAGTGTGGCTGAATTGCCTGTTTGCCTGTTGAGGCCACAACAATGATCATGCATGCAGTGATTGTTACTCAACCAACGTTGAAACTGTTGCACTCGGCTGTGATAGCCAGCATTATTGAAGCAATATTTCGTTCTTTACTGATTGTTACAGGGCACATCCGTTCTCATTGTCTGCCGCTCGCCCTTTTTCTTTGCTACCGTTCCAAGAATCCACGCCAAAAATGAACCTGCTCGCCCTCTTTCATTATAGTGCGTGACGAATTTGCTACTCCGACCTAAGCGTATTATATCGATAGGTCATAATAGTAGTATGACTTTACAACCTTTGTGCAGTCGGAAACGGAAGGGCGGTGAGCCACTAATAATGCGCCTTATGGAGATAACCTCTATACTAGGAGGTGTTCATACAAAATGTTTCCTCATCCGAGCTGAAAAATCGCAGTAAGCGGTCATTTCAAGAAGGGCTGAAGGTCCTCCGTAATAAGCTTTCTATTAAAACCCTCCACTGCCGACAGTTTCGGCCCTAAGGGCGTTCCAGATAAGCACAATCCGAACTGAATAGAAGTATAAGTGTCGCGCCGTCTGGACACCAAGCTTCCAATCATTGCCATGAGTGTTACTGTTTATCGAACGTGGTGCCAAATCAAAAAATGGGAGATATAATGTGGTACCGGTATGTCCTCAAGAATTTTGTAAGTCAAAATTAGGTCAGGTCTAATTCTGCGTAGCTCAAGTAATTCCAAGCCTTTTCCTAGCAAGGCAATCTACGTAATTTGACTCGCGAAAGCCATATAATCGCTTTGCAAACTTTCGCTGGATCGCCTCTAGAAGATCAATATCCCCTAGTAAAAAAGGGGACCAACTGGGGTAGCATACTCAAGAATGGGCCGCACAAACACCTTGAAAATCCAAACCTGAATATGATTGTTTCATGAGGTAAAACATTTGTTTACTATTGCAACACGTAGAAAGGCCACGGCCACTGACCTTTCGGCAATGGAGTGATGATTCCTCATCCTCATCGGGAGGTGTAGAGAGCTACGCGGCCGCCGTAGGTGACTGTTGGCAGGCTGAGTCCTGTTAGAAAAGGGAGAGCTACTAGCCCACAACAACAACAACATTGTCAATCTGTTGCTGAACCGAAGCTTCACACTTGAATTGCTTGGTGTGTTGCAAGTGTCGTATCTGTGCGGGGTGATATTCTACTAAGGCGTTGCTGATCCGAGGCTTCACACTTGAATTGCTAGGTGTGTTGCAAGTGTCATATCTGTGCGCGGTGATATTCTACTAATGTGTTCAATTTGCCATGTCGTTTGTTCTGGCATATCCCTTGACGTCCTCTGGAGTATACTCTCGAGGAGATATTCTTGTAACGTTAGATCATTGTTGATGTGTAGTGACACCCCATGAACTGTAAGATGAGTTCGCCTATATATCATGCTGCAATGTATTGTTAGTATTATGAACCCATTTGCCATTAAGCAGCATTGGCCCCGATTCGTACTTGGATGGGTGAGCTCCTGAGAATCCATTCCGGGTGTTGCAGACATAGGGCCTTAGGGCTTCGTCGGTATGAACCCATTTGCCATTAAGCAGCATTGGCCCCGATTCGTACTTGGGTGGGTGACCTCCTGAGAATCCATTCCGGGTGTTGCAGACATAGGGGGGGGGGGGGGG
>JAHWFP010199853.1:136914-172011 GCA_023313725.1 Lithobius niger
GAATGTTGATTGAAAAATTGCTTAACGTTTGATATCACTACTGCAAATGGAGAAAATTTGGGGAAAGTTAGCAAATTGTGTTTGGGGCAGTTTGTACCATTGCCATTGTTGCCAAAAAAACCTAAATCATTGTTTATTATTACCGCCATTGCTTGGCGCATCGTCTTGGAAGAAGCTTTGAAAGGTTTTCTTCATAACTAACGGGAAAATGGGGAAACTTTCAAAATGTACTGCAACTCAACAGACGTTGTTTCGTGTCTGAAGATAGAGCAGCCGTAATTTGGGCTTTCTTGGCTTTCCTCAGTCCCATTCTGGAGTATGCCAGCCAGATCTAGTCACTATATCTCATCAAGGATGATCAAACTTATTGAATCGGTCCAGAAGATGTTCACCAAGTACATTCCAGGATTGTATAATGCGCCATAAATGTAACGTCTTAAAGTTCTGTCCGCGGCCTATCTTGAGTTCGCCGCAGAACGAACACAGATAATCGATTGTACGTTTTTGGCAGCGGAGTGCCTTGTTGATATCCTAGATGGTTACAAAAACAATGGCGGCCGTCGATTAATGCCCCCCCCCCCCTCCATGAAGACGTAGCCGCTAGTAAAATACTTCCAGGACTCAAGATACGCCGCGCACATAATAGTCGTTGGAGATGAGACATTTAAAGGCTAACTTTATCTCACATACTCAATTCTGTACAACCAAACTGCAATGGCGCCCGAGAGGCTGTTGTTTTTTTTTTTTACTTTAAGGTATAGTATTTTTTTAAACTCATATATTTTTTAATTTTAAGCCACTAGGGGTAGTCCTTTAAAATTAACGCATGGCTCCTTAAATGGAGAAAATTACGAGGACTTTTTTTTGCTAACTGTGTTGTGCCCATTTGGAATTCTCTGCCCTCTGGTGTGATCTCGGCGCGATCCGTGCATGTTTTAAGAGCGCTCTGACGGAGGTCAATTCTCCAAAGTTCATGAAGTGTTTTAATATTGTACATTTGACTAAGGATAATTATTTAACCTGCATTTTTATTTCTTTTTTTTTAATGTTTTTATTGTACCTTTTTATTCTGTTTAGCTGCTCTTTTAATTTCGGGACTGGGTATAAGTGGCGGATGCGCTCCCTTCTTTGTCCCATGCAGTGTCTTTGATGTATAAATGAATTTATTCTTCTTAAAAATCAAAATATTGATCTGTTGATTTATGAAAGTCTAGATTAGTTGGGCTTCATCGATTCGTCACACATAGTGCTCGCTTTATTTGTCAACTGAAAAATAATATGCCCGTGGCACTCTTAGGGGTTGTACAGAAATGACGTCATGTTAGAAGGGAAAAAGTATCACGAGGTGACTGACCACAAAATAAATCTTAGTCGTCTCCCTCTTCACTTGGGGGAGGTAGGTTTCGACGTTTGCGGACTCATTTTCTACGGATTGCAAGAGCTGTGACGAAGTATGACGGGCAGAGGGTAGAAAAAAGGTAAAATTTGCGTGACGTCAATTGTGTATGGCCCCTTGCTTATGCCTTAAAAGGCTGCTGTTTCTTTCCACTACACGACTTTTTCCAACAATTCATAGTTATTCTTGAAATGGCCCAAAACATCAGGTTCGTCACGTTTTCTTAAATAGCAATGGTAACGATAACTGTAATCATAACCTAATTTAAAATAAAATGTAAACATACAATTTTCCTTGTAGAAAATCACTTCCAACAGTGATGATTGTGGGAACGAGAGAGAATGCGTTATCAAATGTGTTTTTGCGTAATTCACAATACCTCAGAACAGGGGGTGTCAATCCACAGCTTCTCAGGAGCCAGCTTATTTTTAGTTCACGAATCGACACTATATGGATTGCTGGTAGCGCCACAGTCGGTATCGCGTCACCGTTTGCTTCTCCTTGGCAAGCTATAGTACCTTGCGAGTGACCAAAATAAACGCAAATTAAAGAAAGGTGCTCTGCTGATATCAGTTCCAAATACACAAATTATCTATCAATTTCAACATCTCATCCCTCCGTTAACAATAACAACAATGGTCTCTTGTAACAATGGTGTTTGGAACGCTCTAACTATAGACTATACAAATGGAGGGATGAGATCCCTACAACAAAGATTTATCGAAGTAGTAGTTTTATTGTGTCTGAAGGGGTATTTCGGAATCAAGCTCGAATGCAATGACACAAACTAATTTTATGCTTATTAATTCTTGTTGGTTAATATGTATCCACCCAAACCCAAAACTGGTAGAAAAACCCGCCAAGTTTCCAGAAACGACCAGCTTTTGAAGGTAGTGATATCATTCAACCAAAGAAAGGCCGCCAAGGTCAATCCTATTAGCTATGTTAATCGCACCGACGTAGAATATCGTAATAAAGTTCAACGTTCATGCCTCCACCCCAGGCCCCTAAAAATTCATAAACAATTCTTTCTTTGTAAGCGTCTTTGCGGAACCAAGTTTCCCTCTTGATCCAATAATTCATTTATAGTTAAATCATAAATAGCCTACAGCCCAAACTTGTGCAGTCAGAAGATCGTTAATATATTTTTAGGTGCATCCATTTTTCCCATGCTGTTTGTTTCCCGTAAAATTGTTCTCGTCATGTTTGCACAGGGCTTTCTACAGTACTGGCCGGATCTTGAATGAAAAATAGCATTACAAGACTGTGTTGGCAATATGGCCGCCGAAAGCCGCTGATGCGATTGAGTTGCTGCATTTTGTCAACCGAGGGCGACACACACCGTACAAACTGCCAAAGAACGTGTTGCTTTTTTTTTTTTGCAAACACAGTGAAATGGCTTACCTGTGGCTGAGTGATATTTTTAAACACCGTTTAAAAATACTCTTATAAATAATAAAAAGGTTTGCCACCAAAATCTACGTAAAAATGTAAATTATTATTTCGCAAACCGCCACTAGCCGGCAATAGTGGCTACTTCGAAGAACAGACCTCGACGAAATGAACCAAACGTGGCGGCCATTTCGTGTACCCCCCTAATATCGTAGTAGAGCGGGCCAGTTAGTTTAGTGGCCATGGTTTGTAAAACTCAATGTCACTAGTATTTGTAAATAATTTTGAGGGGTGTCAAAAACAAGGTAGACGACAAGATTCGCAACAACAAAAAAAAAAAGATTGATTGTACTTTTTAAACCGAACTAATAATTTAGAAAAATGATAGTATTCACCCTTCCAAAAATAAACAAGTATTTTTCGTAAGACTTGACCCTATGGGTGAAGTGCGTTTTTCGTCAAATCTACTTTTTAAAACATGAAAATGTAAGTTTGACGGACAACGCAAGGCACCCATAGGATCGAAGTTTACGTAAAACACTTGTTTATACTTGGACGGATGAATACTAGCATGTTTCTAGATTATTAGTTTCGTTTAAAATGAACAATTGTTTTTTTTTTTTTTTTTTTGCGAATTGGGCCGTCTCTTGCATCTGTTTCTTTTTCGTTGTTGCTTAGGAGTTGATGAAACTTGTTTGTTGAAGGTTTGTTTGTTTTGGAAAAAATTGACGCACAAATAACTTGTATTTCCGTAGCAATTTGTCTTTTTTAAACGAAATTACAAATGAAATGAATGATTTCCGCTACCCATTAAAATTTAACTAGCTTCGGGCCTTTAACGGGGATATTCTGTTTCTGTTTTTTTTTTTTGTTTTAATGTTTTGAAACATGATTTAAAAAATACAGAGAACTGCGTTCAATGTCCGCAAACATTTCATTTTATAGCATGGTTCGGGAACTCCCGCCCAACCAGTAAACTAAAAAAAAAAAACGACCATTACATTTGGAAGATTTTAGAAAAAAAAAAAATTAAAAGAAAAAACTTGGAAGGAAAAACGGGGGAGAAAAAATCGAATTAAGATTGATGTATTTTTCTTCGTTCGCCGATGGAGCGAAAGTATTATTGGAAAATAAGCAAGTAGAAAATGACGTCAAGGCCCTGGAATTAATCTTAATAAAAGCAATGCTGTTTTCCATTTCACATCATTTGGAAATCATTATAGGAATTTCGATCTGACTAATTACGCTCACCCTTTCCCGTACAGTTTGCCGGAAATTGCCTTTTTTGTATTAGACACCCACTCCACACCCATCTCCACACACACACCGCCCCCCTCCCTCGCCGTCGACATTTAGGTTTGAAATTGGAACCATTCCTCCTTTTTTTTCCGGTGTTATGCGAATAAGGCGTAATATAAACGAGACGCAGTGGCGTAATATCACAATGGGGAATAAGTTTTTTTTTTTTTTTTTTTTTTTTTTAGAAATATCGATTAAAAAAAAACGCAAACAATAAAAGAAATAATGAAGGACAAAGTACGTCTTACCTCATACCCCGTTAAATTTGACATTGTCCTAAGTCATTTTCTAAGGCTGTAAGAAACATTTTTTTTTTTACGAGGAGTTACATTTTCGTTGCACTGTCATGTAGTGTTGATGCAAGTTATTGTTAATTGGCATAACAATTATGATATGTAATAATAATAAAATTAAAATTTTTTAATTTTTTTTCTTTGGTGTGTCAAATTAACACTAAGGAAAATTGAAAATAAGCCAACAGCGAAAAACATACACTAGAAATAACGTAGTTCAGTAAGCCACCTTTATGCACTTACGTTTCGTCGGAGTGGCATGACCCGGATTTGAACCGGCTACCCAGTTCGCCCCCAGATCACTTGCATAGTGATTTATTTCAAATTAACACCACATGAACTACAGTGTAGTAGTTGTATAAGTAATGCTAACAAAATTAATATTGCATGCATAGTGTGGTTAGAAAAGGAAAAAGCTTAACACAATGAAAGTATAGTATAATTAGCAATATAAGAAAAAACGAACTGAATGAAAACGAATTATGAAAAACACGTGAGTAAGTATCAGACTATCAAACTGTACAAATATGAAATGGACATTCAAGGTCACATTCAAGGTTAATGCATGATCATCCATATTTTAATTGTTTTTTTTAAAGTAGAATATTTATGAATAAAAAATAAATTTTTAGGTAGAGAGTGAAATATAAATGGCAGAGTGTAATTACTGTTTCGTTTCCATAAGTGTTCCTAAGTAGTGGTAGCTTTAATTGTAATGTTGTTCGTCGTTTAAATATTACATTTCTATCAAATGAATTAAACATAAAAAAGTAGTTTTTTTAATACAATGACATAGGTTCTTAATTTTAAAATGTCTAGGATACCATAAACTTGAAAAACTTCCTTAGTTCAACTGAATTTATTACGATTAAATATAATTTTAATAATCTTATTTTGGATGGTTTGCAGTCGTTTAATTAAGTAATCTGGTGCAAATCCATAAATTTCGATACCATACCTTAAATGTGATTCAGTCCATGCATAGTGAAGAATAGTTTTATTTTTAGTATTTAATATTGGACCTATCTGATATAAAATTTCGGTAATATACTTCGAATTTTCTTAATAAGTAGATCTATGTGCGTCTCGAATTTAAAGTTTTATAGCCGACGAAATATACATTACCTGTTTTAATAGCAGTTTCCCCTTTTGAGCTATTAATTCCCCTAGAATCTTGAAAGTTGTTTTCCCAGGCAGGCTCGTATGGTACTGTGCATGCGCGGTGCTTGGGTCTGCTTATATAAGCTCCGGCACAGCGTTCCATTGGCATGATTTCTCCTAGGGCGATCGCCACGCGTGGTCGCTCTCTGAGCATTCCCTTCGACGTTCCGCATAGGATTCTACGTTCCCCTCCGCATACCGCCGTCCCGCAGATGGACGATACCGTCATTTCCACTTCAGTGGTGGCCGTCCCCATGACACGATCATTCCGCCTCCCAATGGTTTCTCGCAACCAAGGGACGTTTCGCATGCCGACATTACACGGATGAACGGTTCCTCTGTTCCTACATGACACGGCCGTTCCGCTACCCAGAGTTCCGTCCCCGTCCGTATACCACCGTCCCACGGATAGAAGATACCTTCGTTCCTGTCCACTTCCTTCCACCGCCCATCCGCACCGTCGTTCCTCTTGGCCCCTAGCCCAAGGCAGCTTGTGTCATCCTGGTGTTTGGGAGGTGCATGGATCAGTTCTGATGGGCAACGATCGTCGTTCTTTGTTCTCTTTACCCATTGTGCACTGCTTTTGCGCAACCTTCTTGGATTAGGTCGTTTCACCACTTGCTGTTGTTTACTCCACAAGGTACAATGTCCCTCCGCACCGCCACCGTCTGCACAACCTACTGCACAGCCATGTTCTCTACTAGACGTTCCGTCGATGCAGCCCGCTCGTCCTTTTTCTAAAGTACGTTCCTTCGTTCCTGCATCCCTCCGTCCTTGCGGGGGAGGGAACACGTGCGCCCAACTAGGATCGACAGCATTATGTCGTCCCACGTTCCTCCTTCCTGACCTCGGTCTGGTGTGACAGGGAGGGGAGGCACTTGCTACCTCTTACGACCAGGACCCACTGCGCATTCCCTGCACAGCCTCCTTCTTGTGTACGAACCTCTAGGATGTGCCTTCCCTAGTTCCAATTTACTTTTCTGCTGCCAATTGGAAACATTCTTCTTCTCTACTGGCTGTTCCGTCTACAGTCCGAAGATATCCATCCGCATCACGACCTTACTGCGCATTCATATAAATACCGTCGGACGTGGCAGTTCAGCTCGTCTCTTTGTCTGCCATCGTCTTAGGCAACGACTATTTGGAGACACTCAGTCCGGCCTGTGGTCCACGTCCCACCCTACATCCCATTCCGTTCCGTGGGCCCCTTCACACTACACGGATTAATTCCATGTAACAACTTGGCCAACGAGCAATGATGTTCCACGTTCCGCCTGCCCGGACCAGTCTGCGGTTGCTCCTACTGCTATCCTGTCCCTGAAGAATGTATGCTTTCTTTAGGGAACGGCTTCACGTTCCCAATTCACTCCTCGTTCCCCCTACTGGTTCTCGGTCTCTGACAGGAGGGAGGGGGAGACTTGCTCCCGCTGAGAACGGCAGCATCACGTTCTTCCTCCTACAAGGCCTCGGTCTGTAGCAAGGGATGATGCACCTGACTCTATTACGACCAGCAGCATCTCGCCCCTCACGACATCTCCCTCCATCCCTGCCATCCCCTTAGCACAAACCACCGCGACTAACTGAAACAAGGTACCTCCCTTCTGTGAAATCCCGCTCACGTTTTTTCATGCCGCAAGCTACAGGAACGTCAAGGGATAGTTCCTCATCACCGCACTCATCATCCCACGTCTCCTCCGGATCCACCAGTTGCGGACGACATTACCGTTCTTGAACTGACAACAGAACCGGATTCTTTAGAACAATCGCTTCTGCCTCCGAATCCCTTCCTTTCTAAGCCATCCTATCCAGCACCCTGTGATACTACAGCCGCATCTCCAATCCTTTGCAGCCAGTCTCTGTCGGCGCGGGACCTACGTTCCCTTCCGAGGAACTCTCTTGGACATAGCGACGATATGCCTGTTTTCAACTCAAGCTGAAAGCACGACAAGTTGCTGCCACAGTGGCCTCTTCTGTACGACTGCAACTAACTCCTCTGGATTTGTCATCGCATTCCTCTCAACCTTCGGGACGTCCCGCAACTCAACTGTCCAATGAGCCACTCACTTCATCTCATGTACATGCTCTTTTGAACTCTTCCGTTCAACATTCCAAACAGTAAAACTCCGGTCTCTGTCTACGCTTCGCCCTGGCTTTTTCTATTCTTTCAGCGCCACGACCTTTCATTGGGAACGCTGGTCCCTCTGCCATTCCGGACACTCAGCCTCCTCGTTCCGTTCCTCCAGCTCCTTTAGCGCCTCCGACCGTTCCTCCTGCAGACGATGACTTTCATTTTTGTTACTCGCCGAGACACGTCCATTTCAGCCGAACCTGGCTCTCCGGTCCTGGGGAACTCTGATCCTTCGGTAATCCCTATCGAGGCAACACATCATGCTCCAACCTCGCACACCACACCGCAGAAACCACCAAATCAAAAGGCACCAACTGACGTTCTGCCTCCACGTTCCCCTAAAACGAATGAAACTCCCAGCGACTGACGCCATCCCAGCGATTGCTGGAGGTTCTGGACTACACTCTCTAAAAATCTAGTTTGCCTACTACCACGGGTGTTAAATCAAAACGACTTGTTTTCCCTTCGCACCTCCGCATCACCACAATTATGCCTCCCGTCGCTGGTGATCACGCGAAGGATCCCTTTCTGCCTTCCATATCCAGTAGAGTTTCTTCATCGAAACACCCTCCGCTGCCTGTTCCACCCCCACGTTTCGACACGAAGTCCCAAGATACTGTGACTCCACTTGAACTCGTTCCATTCCCTGCAGCATCCGTCTTACGAGAAGCACTCATGCGAAGGCTACATTTATCTGCCAAGGAAATGAAGGATTGAAACTTCAATATCGATTTCGTTCTCAAAATTTGCGGAACATTTCTCTACCGAATATGCCTCTACCCTCCACTTTAACGGACTTTCCACCCCTGCGACAGACGGCCGACAATGCGGACAAGTTACAGGCAGAAAATGCGTTACTGAGAGCAACTGACAAGACCCTAACCGCTGAATTAAACGTCGTGAACAGGAAATACTATTTTATGAAGTTGAGTTACGCCCTCCTCCGCACGCATCATACCTAGCTCTCCCCAATTTTGTCCTCACCTCCTTGGACGCCCACACACTGCTCCATCCACAGTTGGGATCACTTCACCTTCCCGTCCACCCTCCGCCACGTCACATCACTCGCTTTCCATCCAGGACCTACGTCATGCAACCCCATAACCTCTGCCTTCCCTGCTGGATGACCCATCTGCTACCGCCAAGCAGTTCATCACTCTGCCGACTCCAGTTCCCACTACGATGTCGATTGGCCCCTCGCCGTGTCCGCCTGCTCTTGACGACGTTCCTATACCACAAAAAGACTCTTCCGCCGCTAGTCCGTCTGGAGCACCTCCTCTCCATCAGCATGACATCAAACCATCCGATGCTCCAATAGCCACATCCCACTCTCTAAGTCTAACATGCATGTCGGTATCTAAGTCTGGCACTGCGCCTACTCCTGCGACGCACGTCGAACCCAACAGTGACCCCTCCGGTCCACCTCCTGTCTTCATCTGGCGACAAACACTGCAATCTCCACTTATGTCCCACATCTCGAATTATTCGGTGTGGCAATTTGACAATGCCCCATCATTCATACCAGTCTTCCACGGCATCAATCCTAACACTAAAAACCACTGACGGGAACATACCTTGCTCCCCATACCGACCTAAGGCAACAGGCATAGCCTTGGGATTCAGAATGACCCCATGATCATCCTCACCCTCCGTTTCAAAAATACCTCGGAAATTCATATGGGGCAGCGAGGTGTCTGCTTCTACCGTCCCCTTATTAACAGACGATAGTGGAAACTTTCCCCTCGCTTGCGGCTTCGCCTCCTCAGAGGTTCCAAGACACCTCACCACCCATTCTGCAAGAAATGAAGACAGTACAGCAACTACACCTAACCACCATATCGGAACCCTCCTCCTACATACGTTCCTATCCTAGTTACCAAAAGGTACCATCCTAGGTTGACGTTCCACGCCTCAACAACATACCTCCAGTCCAACGTTCCACTCATTGAGGATGCCTCAGACCTGCAAGATCATCTTTCTTCCCACAAGGCAAGCTGTTTTCAGCAACTATGCTTGAATCCTTGCTTTGTATCCGTTTCATGTTAAGACCCCTGCATGCGGTATACAAAAAAAAAAAACTCCCCAATCTCCCCAATCTCACCCTAGTTTTTGACTAAGCAACGCGCCCCTGAGTCATGCTTTTTTCCCCGACTCTGTCAGCTCGGTGAAAGTGGTTGGGAAAGCAGGCGTGTCTTCATCAGGATGCCAGCTCCTACTGCGGGAAAATTGAACCTAGCCCTCCACCATGACTGTGACGAAGTCTATTAAAACAGGTAATGTTTATTTTCGTCGGCTATAAAAAGACTAAAATTGCAGGAACCGAACCTGCTTATTTTGGTTTTTATTGCCTAACCGAAAATATACATTACCTAAATTCCCGCCCATGCCTCCCCTCCATGAGCTAGGTTCTAGAAGGTGGAGAAATTATGCCAACGGAACGCTGCGCCGGAGCTTCTATAAGCAGACCCAAGCATCGCGCATGCGTGGTATCGTACGAGCCTGGCAGGGAAGACAACTTTCAAGATTCTAGGGGAATTAATAGCTCAAAAGAGGAAACTGCTATTAAAACAGGTAATGTATATTTTCGGTTAGGCAATAAAGACTAAAATTAAGCAGGTTCGGGCCCTGCAATTAGTCTTTTTGATCAATGGTTAAGCTTAAATATTTTGCTGACTTTACTTCCGTAATTAAAAACTCTCCTTCAAGCGTCTTAAGGATAATCTCATCCTTATGCTGTGAAGTTTTGATGTGCATGAATAGTTTTTTCTTCAGAATAATAAACAGCGTTTTTGGTACTCCAATATGAAATTTTGTCAAATTGTCTGTAAATAACTATCCATCATTTTTTTATAGTCAACATGAATAAACAGATAATAAAAACACATCATCTGCAAACGTATGTATATTTTCTTTTTCAATGTTACAGACAATGTCACTCATATACATCAGAAAAAATAGTGGTCCTAGGAAGGGTCCCTGTGGAACACCATCGTTGCATATTAAGGTGTCACCTGTCAACAGATGATACTATTTGTCCGCTTGGCAATCATGTAGCCATCTCAGTAATTGTTTCACACCTCGAAGCTTCCAAACATTTTTTTTTCGTTTCACTAGTGGTGCCAAAGGTATACTAGTTTGGAAAGTTAAGTCAGAAAAAAAGGCACTTTAATGACAGAAAATTGAACAAAGTGATAACGATGGGAATAAAATGTGTTTTGACTGCTTATAACTGGCTGCGCAACGGACATTAGTCGTCCTTTCTGCGTCTACGCTAGTAAAATCAGGAATTGAAATTCGGGGCCAGGGGCAAATGTCCCTAATATCCCTGCCTTAACAATTACAACTGAAAGTTTTCATATAGAATTCCGAACTTTCCCTTCCCCAAGAACCTTTTCCTTAGCTAAGAACGAAAGTTTCCTTAACCAAGAACGAAAGTTTTCTGAGTCGAACTACTCGACACAACGATTGATGACGTCACAGCTCTCTGCCATGACGTCATCATAAATTGGCCTGTGACGAACGAGAACAGCGGGTGTTTTGCCGTCTGATTGGCTAGCTCAGTCGCGTGCAACGCATTTCACGGCAGGCAGCCATGGCGCGTGGCTTAGTTCTAACCAGTTTTTTTGCTGCTAAAACGTCTGGGGAGGTTGTGGAGAGATGGGGAGGGGGGGGGGGGAAACAAGTTCCCTTTCCTCCCCCACCCTCATTGCCCAAAATTAAGATTAAAAATATTTTAAAAGTAGCTAAGTATTGCATATACTTCAGTTGAAAAAATATGACATTTGTTTTACAGTGATCCAGCCAACAAACAAATTATTATAATTTGGCCACGAAACAAAAATTATTTGGTTCTCTGGCCATGCCTGGTGGTCAAATTTATCCCTGGTCATAATTTTTTATTTGCTAGTGCAAGCTAAATTATTACCATACAGGGAAAGGCGAATTGGTTAGCTGAAAATAAACTCCATAAAATTAAAATCCAAGTGTTTTTGGCAGTTAAAAGTAGGCTTGCGTTACTTCCAAAAAAAATAAATAAAATAAAATAAAAAGCCTGGTGGCGTACTTACTTTTGAAAAAAACATGCCCGAGAACCAAACATATTTCTTTTCGTGGCCTTATTATTATATTATTATTATTATTATTATTATTATTATTATTATTATTATTATTATTATTAGTATTATCTGAGGGACTTAAAACATCCCCCCCCCCATGCTAATATTGCCTTCACCCTCCGACCACCACCAAAAAAAAAAATCCTGGGCGCATTTATGCAAGTATTAGTTTGGTGAGGTGACGTACAGCTTAACAAATTAACTTTAAAAGAAAAAAAACCTCTAACATGTCTCAGATTTATAGCTGGCATTGTTTTCTCTCCAGCGTTGCCTTGTTTTTGGTTGGTCGTGTCGCCCTGTTAGAGAGTCGATGCTAGCGGTTGCTGTGTGACGGCAGTTGACCGATGGAGCCAATTATTGCGGTCAGTTGGGAGGTTTCGGTTGTTTGTGAGCCGCAAGTTGGAGGTTGGGGTGGAAGTTGTTCGAGAGAGATAAGAAGCTCCTTACCTGTCGGTCAAGGTGACGGATTGGGCTGCAATTAGACACAGAGAAAGACAAAGTGAATGTGTCGTCTGAACGTAGCCAACGGAGGGGAATTTTCTTAGGGGAGTTGTAGATGATTTGCTGCCCACTACGGTACGACCAAAATAAAATCCTTGTTGTTCACCTTCAATAATATTGAAATATATACGATGTCAGACCGATGCCAAAATTGTCCATGGTACATTTCCGTTTTATTGTACTAAACCATGCGCAATGGCTGTTTGCCGTGACGTCACCGTGAGTTAGCCAATGACGAACGAGAACAAAGGCTGTTTGGCCGTCTGATTGGACTAGCCCAGTCACGTGATATGCATGTCACAGCAAACAGCCATGGCGTGTGGTATAAACCATACAAGCACCATAGTTCGGCTTTTCCAGCCGTTAGAAGGCCATTTATGATGCGACAGTATTGAAATGCGATGTCACACCGAATAAAATCGTTGACGTTACCTTTCTATTGTATTGTGATAAACCATACAGGCAACTTAACTCCGCTTTTCCAGCCATTAAAAGGCCATTTATCATGCGATAATATTGTAAGGCGATGTCACACCGAAATAAAATCGTTGATGTTGCCTTTTCATTTTGTTGTCCCAAGTTATATTAGGCTACATAATTCAGCTTTAGAAGGCCATTTGAAATGTGGTCATATATAAATACGATGTGAAACCATCTCCACCCACTATCCCTTTCGTTACTGTGAGGGCTCATTCATAACCGGGGTCTTCATTAGTAGTCAGTGTGCAGTACTAGCCTGCTCATACACTCTAAACTGAAAAAAATAGTAAAAATAGTAGCCGGGTTCTGTGTTATAACCGTTGTTTTGCATACACACTGAAGGTACTGATATTGCATGTACCAACTCAACCTCCGAACCACTTGTGAACTGGCAAACACATTTTACATAACTTTTATAATGAATAAATCACAAGGGAAAGTTCAGGCAAGCAAACAGCCTCCATTAAAGACTGGCCCTTGTGTTGTGAGAATAGAAGACACACTTATCTGAGAAAGAAAGGCAAGATTTAATTCCACCAACTGGTACTCGAATCAGTGTCTTCCCGCATAATATACAGGGTGTATCTAACCACTGTGCTACCGGGACGACTTGGCTCAAGGTTCAAGCCGAACTTAACATCTGTTCAACCGTTCTCAACGGTGTCCTAAAGGCCACAAACTTAATAATAAGAAGAAATTTATTGCATAGAATAGGTTGCAATGGAAAACAGGAAGGGCTGATAAAGTCGACTAATACCAACCCCGAAATGTTAAAACAGCACGACAAAAATAAGCGATAAGCATAACACGCAAAAAAGAGTAGTCCAAAACCACCTAGCAACAATTTAAGAAGGCAGAAGGATCGGTTTCTTTCGGCCACGTTACAGGCAGAGACTATTATGTACGGCAGCGTATCTTGAGTCCTGCAGGTGCTTCATGAGCTGCGGCTGCGTCTTCCTGGAGGGGGCGGATTTAATCGACGGCCGCCATGTTTTTTGTAACTATCTTGGATATCAACAAGGCGCTCTGCTACCAAAAACATACAATCGATTATCTGTGTTCGTTCTGGGCGAACTCAAGATAGGCCGCGGTCACTTTAGTCGCTGCAGTGACCAGCCCGGACGAGCAGCTTTTCCAAGGATGCATCACTCCATTTGCGAAAAAAAGTTCTTGGTACAATCCTTCCTATAACAACAACATTTGTCGTGAATTTAAATGTGTGACCACGTGTATAATCATTACCGCGGATCGTAAAGAAAAACATAGGGTCGATATGCACGAGTCCATGTAACGTGGAGTAGGTTAAAACATAGATCAGCATGCAAGCGTCGCAATTCAAGTGATTCGAGGCCTAATTTACGCACACGGTGTTCGTATGATGGATCACCTCATCCACGGAGATACTATGTAAACGTTCTCTGGACTGTTTACAAATTCTGTATACGTTTGACATGATGTGGTGACCAGACCGGGCAAGCGTATTCAAAAATTGGACGTATGCAGATAATAAAGGCCCCACATGGACTCTGCGGGTCACCAGATAGAAAGACGTGTTTTGTAGGGGTTTTTAGTACATGTGGGAGCTGCCCCAAAAGCCAACCCCACAGTTAAGGGACTTGCTTGAAAATGTGCCGTGGTGCTTGTCAAGGGGTTGCGTGAATTCCAAATTAACCGTTACGGATGGAACAAGGCTGGTAGTCGTGGTTCAGTTTTGGTGTTAGTTTAATGTTAAATATGAGCGATCGTGTGCTCAGGCTCGCCTGAAGTTTAAGGGCGACGCTAACTTTGGCTTAGGACCTTAAATGGAATGTCAACGGCATTAGGGTTACTTGGGAAAATTTGGATTAGTTAGTTTCAGGCTATTTCATACGTTGACTGCTAAACTAAGTAGCTACGGGGTTGCAGTGCTGAACTAGCAACAGGATTGGTCTGGTTTGAATTTAAGTTCGGGGTTTGGGGATTTTAGGAAAAATTCTAATTATTGGACCGAAATTACCTTTGGATGCGGGGAGTTGGAGAGTTGGAGACGGAATGGAATTTTAGGTTAATACCTAATTGTTGGAAGCACCCGGCGGAAGACCAAGCGAGCTCGAGCCGTTACAATTGATGTCAAGCATTATGTATAGACAAATCATAGCTATGTATTGTTAACAACAATTGATCAAATAGGATTATTTCAACTAACAGTGAGTATTAATTTTGGAGTGACAATGGCACATTACAATTTGACGTCATGTGGACTTCGGGCTTGGCAGATTTCACAAATGACGTCATCAGCGTAACCTTGCTGGGGTGGTACAATTCCAACGTTGAAATCCGAAATTAGACTCGCAACAGTTTAATCATATATCCAAATGGCTTAGCAGTTATACTACGAGGGAAAGCAACTTGCTTCTTGCCCCCCACCCCCCACGCTAGAAATAATGCAAGAAATAAATAAATACCGAATAAATCACAAGGCAAAGGTTAAGGAAGCAAAGAGACTGCGTTAAAGACTGGCCTTGTGAGAAAAATAAATGCACTAATCTGAGAAAGAAAGAAAAGACAACTAGTATGCGGAACGTCCTCTGTTCGAGTCCCAATTGTGGCAATTGTCCTTTCTTTTTTCTCAGATTAGTAAATCTTGTATTCTCACAGAACCAGTCTTTAATGCATACTGTTTGTATCGTTGACCAAGTGCTGCTTCGTGATTTATTCCATACTAGCAGCCATACCCGGCTTGGCCGTGGGTTTTGATTCACCGGTGGTTGTTTCCCAGTTTTCAGTGTCTGAACGAAAGCAATTTTTTTTCTAGTAATACTCCCCTTTTCCTCCCATCCTCTCCCTCCATATTTATTCCATATTTATTGCTTTCATTATTTCTAGTGTGGAGGTCCCCTCCTTGTGTGTGTTTGTGGTCTTTAAGGCACCACTGAGATGGAATAAACAGCTGCTAAGCTTCAGATGGAGTCTGCAGCCAGTATCTGCTCTGGTAGCACAGTGGTTAGAGTATCCACTCTGGTACGCGGGAAGTTCTGGATTCGAGTCCCAGTCAGGCATAATTGTCTTTTCTTTTTTTTATTCAGATCAGTGTACCTTACGGTCTTACAAGCGCGATCTTTAATTCAGACTGTGTTTAATTCGGAGGTTGAGTTAGTACAAAGGTATGTTTACTGTCAGTGCATAGTATATAGTGTCTTTAGAGTGTATGTGCCAGTCATAGTAACATATAGCTCATATCCTGCATAAAACGAGTCGGTTTTGTGTAGGAGGTGAGCTATAGAGCAGTGACCCGACGTAGTATTATTGTATATAACTCTATGCTAGAGCCTTAATGGGTTAGCTGCAAGGGGCACTTCAGAGAGAAACAGAAGGGCGTCCTACTGAAGCCGATGCTGTGAACAGTGATTTCTTAGATCTAAAACGCGCGATTTTTGTTATTGGAGAAAACAACGTTATTTTAAGCCTAAGAAATTCGCTCTTCCGTTGTTTTTTCCTCCATTTTTATGTAGTGCACTTTGTAGTTACGCCCTCCAAAACCCATACTGGTGCCAATATGGCGGCAAATGTCACTGCTCTATAGGCTGTTCACATGTTTGCAGGGAAACGACTGTATGATGTCATGTTTCCTTGCACTACCAATGCAAAAACATGTGAATATCACACTTGAAGACTCTACACAGTTACTGTTAGTCAACGAGTGGGATATTTGCGTGTTTTTTGCACTCGTATAGTGGAAAGAAGCGTGGTGCCATGTATTCAGTTTCCTACAAGCATAACGTGGAACAGACTATATATTACTATCACTGAAACGTACACTCTGAAAACAACATCAGTGCACTTACAGTACACATACATATGTGCAGGAATGTGTACTATCAGTGTACTACTATGTCTTCACAGTACGTTGAAACTAGATGGTTTTGTATAGGAGATGAGCTATGTTACCATAACTGAAACGTACACTCTGGCATCACAGCAGTGCACAGATAGTCCACTTGCATGTGTGCGAGTTCAACGTTTGTGACAGCTTAACTTTTACCAGTTATAACGTTTGAAAAGTCACAGTGCACATTCGCTAAAATGTTACGTCAATTTCCTAATAACACGCTTCGATCCGGAGAAAACGGTCTGTTACGTCATATATTGTCATACTTTTGTCACATATTTGTTTCCAAGGTTGGCTACGTTGCCAAGATCCGTAACACAGATTACGATCTTTGTTTTATTTGATGTACTAGCATCGTACCCGGCTTCGCCCGGGGATTTGTTTGACCCGTGGTTGTTTCCCAGTATTTGCTCGGTGCTGCCTGATCGTTCACTGCAACAGTCGATTTTCCTTTGTGTAACACTCCCCCTTTCCGTCAATCATCTCCCTCTGCAAAGCAATATCGTAATCAAATAGTGGCTGTAACATAAGCACTGCACCACCAACGGGCATTCCCCGTTCAGGCCCCTCCCCACTCCCAGTAGCGTGCGAAAAATAACTCTCCTTCGTACATGACATCGTTTAAGACATGCCTTTGCGATGACTGCGCATAGCAAATTGTTAGTCGAGGCAACAATGTGCCAATTTTTACTTTAAAAAAAGGTTTAAAAGGGTTTAACGAGCGTTAACCACTCCTGGTCATCTGCGCGAAGCCCTAAGGCCAACAACAACGTCCCAGTTTCAACTTCAAGCCAAAGAATTGACACACTCGTACGTTTTCATTGTTTCCCTTCCGGGGGTCGTTGCGGTTGCTTCATTTCTGCTATGAGACTTTGGTTTATAATGTAAGAAATGTAAGATAGTGCAAGTTCAACGCAGCAAAATTTATTGAACGTATCATACATGCTAGTAGCGAAAATCATACACTAGTTAAAACAAACTCTCCCAACTACTAATAAATCATTTAGCTTCAGCAATTAGACTACGTTGCAATAGATATGCGTTAGAAAACTTTAGGTAAATAGTGTATTTGGTAATGTAGTTCTGATTCAAAATTTATTATTTAAGTTTGGGGTTCAGGGAACTAGCTTTAACATTTAACAGCCGTTTTCATGTTCATTAACATTGACGGAAATAAAAAATTTTCCGATTAGTCAATTAACTAATGGAAATACGTTAAATGAAAGCTTTTAGTTATAGTAAATATTTGATTAAAATACAAGATGTGAAATGCATCCTGTCACAAAATACAAAGTTAGAAAATTTACAATTTTACTCGAAGTTGCTTTACAAACTACAACATGTCAAATTCAAATTAAAGTAATCGGGACCACATCTGAAGAGTTGGTTACCTCTAGCTTTAGCTGTTGACGTGCTCCCAGCCGTAGCCATGACACAAGAAGGAGAGAGGGACAATTTTGCTACGTAAGTCCCATCGGAAATTCCTAGGTTCTTTTACATGCCACAATCGACATGAGCACGAGACATCGCAGGACCCTTCTCTTCCCGAAAATGCCATGGGTGGTTGAGGCCGGAGTCGAACCCGGGACCTCTGGGACATGAGACGCTCATGCTAACCCTCAGGCCACCTTGCCCTATTGTCACCCCTACGCCACGCGCCGTGGCTGTTTATTGTGACGTGGATATCACGTGACCGGCCTCGTCCACTCAGACGGCCAAACAGCTGTTGTTCTCGTTCGTCATTGGCTAACTCTTCGTGACGTCACGCCAAACAGCCATTGCGCGTGGCTTAACGCTTTTTTTTTATCGAAAACAGAGGTTTACAGCGAAGCTCTGGAAAGACTTGCTGAAATTACAGTAACCACAACTCGTTTAAGCATGCCAACAGGATCAAACTCAGTCTGGTTTGAAATGATTAATTGAGGTTCGGTTGAGGTTCAGTTAATTGAGGTTCGGTTTCGTTTCTTTGCTAAAGGCCGAAACGACCTATAAGGCCCATAGTTTTAGTTTTAAATTTTGAAGCTCTAAATCTTGCGCCATTTAAATGGTGTTTTTCTTTTTCTTTTTTTTTTTTTAGTATATGCCAAAGCATAGAGTACATAAAGGCAATACCAATCTTACTCAGTATAGTAAATATTTAGGTGAAATTAGTACCTACTTTCAACAATGACCGCCAGAGGGCGCCATTCTTTGACCTCAATAGAAAAGCATTACTGCCCAAGTTTAGGTTCCTGAGCGTCGCCGTTAAGGGTAGAGTGTAAAGACCTTTTTTGGGAAAGTCCTCATTGGCAGGGTGTGGAAAAGTTGCTCTAGGCCATCACTATGACACACAAAAATTTCATCACTCTGCTGTTTTGTCTTCAGGCGCTCCCAAGGGCCTCCAAGTTTAACATTGTACGACAATTGGCGGAACAGTGAAAAAGGCAAAAATGATGATTTTTCTGCTTTAAAATTTAATTTTTAAGACTTAATCTCATTCTATTCTTTCCGAAACTATGTTAACATGCCGTAAATGCAAAGAATTTAATTTTTCTTAAAAATCGTGGCAATAATTTAGCATCGAAAATTTGCCAAAATGATCTTTTGGCCAATTTTGGCCCATAACTACTGCTTACACTATTGCGTAGAAAACTTTTTTTTTGAAAGCAGTTGCAAGTAAGTGTTTATAAAGTTTATAAAGTAACAGAGGGCAGGGGAGCTTAATAGCTCATAAGCCCACCTCCAGTTGCCGTTCACCATTCAACTTTATCCAGTCGATTTTTGAACGAGTTAAGATTGGCCGCCGTAACTACCTCTTCAGGCAAGCGGTTCCAATCGTTAACAACACGATGAGTGAAGTAAGAGCTGGCTACTCTTAGGCTTGTTCTTCGTTTTTTGAAGACGGTGAGGTCGTGTCCTCTTCGCTTGTCTTCACGTATCGTCCGCAGGGTGTTCACTATTGAAATGTCATATAAATTGTGCAGAATTTTGTACGATTCGATTAGGTCGCCCTTCCTCCTCCTTTTCTCTAGGGATGGAAGGTGCAAGTTTTTGGATGGAAGGTGCAAGTTTTTGGAGTCTTTCTGGATAAGGCAGCTTTTTTTTACAAGAGAAGACCAGCTTTGTAGCTCTCCTATGCACTCTTTCGAGGGTGTTAATGTCGTTGGCCAGGTAATTTTAAAATTAAATTGAAAATGAGCCAAATCAGTGGCGTGTACACCATAATAGTCAGACCGACAGGTGCCAGGGGCCCACCTGCGTTGGGGGCCCCGGCCCACCTATCAAATGCAAACAAACTTACAAATTTCAAATTTCACCATGTCTGTGCACAGACAGCACCTCGCCCTGGGAGTCCAATAGTGACTCACGAGTAGGAAACCAAGAACAGGACCAAGTTGTCGACGCGCCATTAAGCCTCAATCCCCCCCCCCCCAAGAACAGGAGCAAGAGGGCAGTTTGAAAGCTGCCCAGAATTGACTGTCAAATTCTTCAGTAGACACTTGTGTTTGTGTAGTCGAAGCCCACTTAATTTTTACTGACTGGTGTGATTTTGGGAAAGAAGGCTCTGTGAAATTTTTCTTGTGCCCACCAATTAGTTTGTTAAAAAAGAATGTGCTTTCTCCCTCCCCCCCCCCCCACCCCATGCACAGTCCGACACCCAAGTTGATCAGTTTTTATACCACCTTGAAACTGTGTGGCTCGTAATACATTCAAAATTTTAAAAAATTTTCACAGACCCGTGCGCCTTCTTTCCCAAAAAGACGCTTCTTGCAACACCAGTGAGTGAACTCACTAAATTGTCTTAAGACCATTGCTGAATATATTGGGTCCAAAGATAAGCATTTTGTCTAATTTTAATGTGGATTTTCTAAAATGGGGGAATCATCCCCAGACCCCAGCCTCTGGCCGGGCTATCATCAACGTCTCCCTGTGCAAGGGCCTGCCTGTAGTACTGTGCCAGGGGCCCACCCTAGTCTGTACACGCCACTGAGCCTAAACATCACTTTTGCCTTTTTTGCTATTCCGCACACTGCCAATTTTAACTTGAAGGCCCTCAGGGCACCTCAAGACGTGACCTTGGAGTGGTGTTTCTTGTGAGTCATAGTGATGCCAAAGAGTACCTTTTCCACATCCTGCCTATGAGGTTTTCCAAAAAAAAAGGTTTCTGCACTTCACCGTACTCGCCATGGACATGACAACCAGTCATCGTCAGTAAATCAACATAATCACGAGAAGAATACTTAAGTCATTCCTTAAAATAAGAAAATTGTAGGTCAGATTAGAAGGTTAGAAATAATTTTAAGTTTGATCGGAACTGATTATCAAGTTTTCGTATCTTTAGTGTATCTCATTCAGTTTTCAGACGGATTGGGATGACGAGTGGAACTAAGTATAACGCATGGTTTTCTGTGATGAGAGGCTCACTACTCGGGTTGAATCTTCATCCGTGGTTCAAATTTCTTATAAGGAACTAGAAACCATTTGAATCGAACACAGAATAAGTTCTTCTACTTCATACACTCGCTTAACGCTCGTTTTCACGTAGCATGCAATCCGAGTCGTCCAAAGCCGCCAAAAAACTGCCGAGAGGTGCACTGAAAGCGCCCACACGATAGATAGCATTGATTAGTGTTAGCGGGACCCACAAGAACGTGGTAATCTTCTCATTATTAGATTACCCGGTGTTGCAGCACTAAACGAACATTAATTTTTACGGTAACGGTGAACAGCCTTGAAGTTTTCGGACGATTTATTGCTACGTCAGACGGTAATTTAATACATTTTCAGTGAGATCAGAAAATGCCATAGCACAATATTGCTGTAGCGCAATATTCTTCGTCTGTTTGAAATTCATGAAATTAAACCTCCAGAGTTTTTGTTTTTACGTCGAATGGACAAAGAGGTACGTAGCGTGAAGCCATTGTTGTTTAACTTTAATAATTGAGTGTCAATGCTGTATATTAAGTTTAAAATCCGCGTGTCGTGTGTCACTAGTACCTTTCACAGTTCAGTCCACATGCTAGCGTAATTCTTTTGTGGCGTGCTCGCAGTGCGACTGGTGTCAGAATAGGAGGAAGTGGACGACGCATCGAATTTCTATTGTCAAGCCTTATAACATATAAGGAAGCTGTGGTCGGTGTCGATGCTGTGTGCTATGCTGTCTTGGAGAGGCAGTCACATTTCACCCTCTGGTGTCGTTGGTAAAAGCAGGTACTATTTTACCCACGTTTTATGAGAAGCGGCATTATCTATTGTGCGCGCAGCGTAACTTGAGTCCGGCAGGTATTTTATGAGCGGCTACATCTTCCTGGAGGGAGCGGCTTTAGTCGACGGCCGCCATTGTTTTTGTAACCATCTAGGATATCAACAAGGTGCTCTGCTATTGAAAACATACAATCGATTATCTGTATTCGTTCTGGGGCGAACTGAAGATAGGCCGCGGACACTATACATATCTGCCCTGTACCAAAGTATTACTAAATGACGTAAGAACAATTTTGAACGTGCAGTAGAGTTTTCAAATTTCATCCACAAGCATCTGTCGAATGCCCACTCTGCAGACATCCATAACACAACAGCTGAACAATAAATATTCGGTGTTGGTTCGACACCTTCGTATATGCAGAAACAAATCGCTGTAAAGCTTAAACCCCTATACATAACGCGTTACACGCCTGATTGACACTGTAATTGGCCGTAAATTCCACGACCGATTCGGTTCAATGCGAGAGCATATTGCAAATATAGGGAGCATTCGACGAGGTGTGAAGTGATGCTAGGCAGATTTGTGGCGGGCGTATAAAGCAACCTCATGAAATATGTATGAATAAACCGGTACAATTAGGTGATAAACGACAGATCCATAATCCTATCGGAAATAGTAAATTAATCTGCTACCTCGCCGACTCAACATTCAAACCGAATATCGCTGGAACGTATGGACTTGGGCACTAGGATCCAACCATATTTACAGGCAATTGTAATGCGTGCTGAATATGAAGAGTTGGCGCGGGGCTGTGAGTGTATTAGGATAGTCGCATAAATCGCAAAGCCGCTTTTGAAGAGTAGACCTCATCTGAACATGAGTTTGACCTACTGCGCCGACTGTGTTTATGCACTCGTCGAAGTTTGTTAACCCCCTATAATACTGGAACAATCCAATACGCCTCATTACAAGCAGAGCAATGCATATCACAGTTGACAGAGGTGCCTAGTTAAATTTTTACTATCTCTTTTAAGGGGGCACCTTCCCTAAAAATATTCACCCTCCAAAATTTTTTTTCTAAGGTATTCTGGTGCAATAACATGTACCCTTCATGCTACGACAGTTTTAGTCTTCTGTACAGCCGTACCGGCTGAGAAGACTATTGCAACGACTTTGTCCGTCCGTCCGTCCGTCGCTTTTTTCAACTTCGCAACGGTACCAGAAATTGACGACCACTGTTTACAACGTTCGATTCAGTGTCAAAAGTTAGTTAAATAACATGGCAAATTAAAACATCGTTGCCTCCTTATAGCTAATAGACTTCTTCGACGTAACTAAATTAAATAATAACATTTCATCGTCGAATTGAAATACTAAAGATTTGTGTTAACGCAGCCGTAAAAACAAAAACATTTTAGCTTCGTTTAAAAGAGTCTTGTCGCATTGTTGCATGAATGGAATAGGCTTAAGGCCTCTCCAGACAGAAGACAATTTCGTGCGAAGAGATGCGTAACTACGCGCCTACAAGCTCAATATTGCTACAATCGTATGGTTGGTGTTGAGTTTAAGGACACATCTTGAAGTCTTTTTTACACCATACTGCGACGCCGCGCAGCCGCGAGCAGCTAGTCTGGTTCAAGCCTTACGATCGAACCAAATTCTCCATTAGGCCTATCTGCTACTTACGAAACTAAACCTGCCGTTAAAAAAATTAGGCTTAAAAAAATGAAAATTAGATCTAAAATGACGTTACCATGGCAACGTCAATAGTTGCTACGAGTCGCTGCTGCAGCGTTTCTCCTTTCCCATCCCTACTACCACTGATCTATATTAGGCTACGTTGCGCATTACGTTGTAACACTGTAACTGTGTGCGCGGAGGCATACCGTGTTGCAAAAATGAATAGGCTTACTGTATATAATCCAAATCTCCGTTAGTTGCTACTTACGAAATTAAAGTTGTAAATTAGAACTAAACGCTGACAATTATGCCTAAAACGTAAAATAAGCTTAAAAGCTAACACATTTGTAACGGGCAATTCTGATGGTTACTGTTTTTAGATTATATAGTAGAGTTAGCTGCTGTAGTGCATGATAGTGGTGTGCGCCTCAACATTGGAAGTGGAGGAACTGTACAGAAAACCAATGCGACTAAATAGTCGCTGTAGCCCCTTGTTTTTTTTTTATGAACTGAGACCTTTCAAGGCTAAAAAACTTTTTTTTCTTGGTTTAGGTAGCATTGCGTAAGGTTATAGGTTTCACATTCAAACTTAATTTTCTCAGATCGCAAATATCGCTGGCGGTCAATCACTAAAGACATTATAACTTTACTTCGAATTGAGATAATGGCTTGAAATTTTTTACACAAGTTCCGAAATGTGGTGACTATAAATTGGACTAGAATCATACTTCTACACACTTCCGGTATAGTTTTGTTTTTTTTTAATCCAAAAATTTGGGCTATATAAGTTTACGATATACGCAAGTTGTGATTCTATTATAAAATATAAAAAACTGTAGTAGACAATTATCTTAGTCCACATGATAATGGTATGTGTACAGATGATTTAGAGCCCAATCTCGTTCATGTGCACCAATGTTTTGCCGACGTTATCAAAGTAGCAGTATAAAAGTGTAATAAGATTACCAAAAATGTACCGGTACGGTACTCCCACAAAAATTGACCATAGCAAAATTTAAAATATGCTGCAGACTCGTATTTCAACATACTTTAAGGTAAAAAAAAAGGAAGTGGCTATTTACAGGTACAGTACCTGTAAGTAATTGACTATTTACAGGTACTGTACCGGTAAGCTACTGGCTATTCACAGGTAGTGCTCAAAAAGTGAATGCACCAAAGCCAACATACTTCAGTAGCACGAAGGCATCCGGCTGCATTGCTGTCTGAATCGTAGTTTGATCTTCCAGGCAAGCCAGTACGAAAATAAGGAAAGAATGCAATGAAGGTTTTCATTTAGTAACTAATCATTCTCGTTACTAAAGTCCGCAGACGTGCGTTAAAGTTACGTCTTACGCGTAATTCCAGAGCTGTGCTTCGACAAAACGCCGTACAAATGTAAATTTTGCGGGAAGGCTTTTGAGTTACAGACTCGCTGGTGGCCAAGATAGCCAAATCTGTAATCACAATTGATGTTAACCACACCAAAATTGAGGAATCTGGGCCAGATTTTTACCTGAAAACGTAGACGTTAAGCTATCGTTTCGAGCATAAAACATTGCGTGTTCATGAATGCGAAACAAATATCGCATAATAACGTGGCGCCATCTGTTGTCATTTTGTGTCATTAACTTTTAGCATTATTCACTGGTGATTGAGAACGTATTGGATTCTCTCAGATTAATTTACGCAGGCTTAGCTAACATTTACGTTTTTGATAAATTTGCCTTGTTCATGCTTTTTGGCCATTAGATGTGCTTTAAAGCCACTTTTAAAGTGTAATTTCAGAACAGTGTGCTTATACAATCTTCGACAAAACGCCTTATAAATGGGAATTTTGCGGGAGGCGCTTGAGTACAGACTCGACGATTATAACCTCTCCTGGCCAAGACGATCAAATCTCTGAACATTCTCACAAACTGATGTTAACTGAGGAAGATGTGAGCGATATTGGCGAAATTTTTACCTGGAAACGTGAACTTTGTGCAGTCGTTTTAAGCGTTGCAAAGCGGATTTATTACATATTTATACGAATGGAAAAATTACACGACTGTATAGTGGCGCCATCTGTTATCAATTACATTGTTAACCGTTATAGATTGTTCACTGGCGCTTGAAAACTTACCATATTTTCTTAGGTAAATTTACGTAGGCTTAGCTAATGTTTACTTTCTTGATAATATTTGTTTGTTCATGGTTTGTGCATTCCTTCGCTTGCTGCAGGATTTAACGATATAAAAGACAACAGATGGCGCCGGGGTAGCATCGTGCGATTTTCGTAAAAAAATTAGCAACAACTTAGCAATTTCGTCTTTTGCTAGTGCGGTATTGTATTTTTACGAATTAATCGGATTCATTTGGATTTCATGAATGTCGGGTCTGGTTTATGAGATACGCATGGAAGTGAAAAATCATATAAATGTAATGTGTGCAGATGAGCTTGTTAGTTTTTACAAAACTTTTTGGCGGGGGGGGGGCCCGGGTTAGGGCAAAATAAATTTTAAAAAAATTGAAAATGAGGTCCCGCAGTTCAGCTAGGGGTCTGTCTAGAAGGAGGGCTTCCCAAAAAAATAATTCATTTCCAGCAATTTCCAGCAACCTCTGAAAAGTTGTTGAAAACCAAGTTTCATATTTTTTTTTTACTTGGCAGCAAACGCTTTGTCTACTTTTAACAAATTTTAGTGTTAATTTTTCGGATCTGGAGATGGGGGTACTCCCCAGCCCCCACACCCCTGTGTGAGACACTAGTAGAGTCATAGTGATTGTTTTTGATCGCTTAAAACAAACTTAACTGAAACAAGCTACTGTCAGCCTTTCGTACGAACTTGACTGTATATTTCAGGTTAAAAAATCACATGCCACGCGCACAATGTCAGCTCTGACAAGTCGATGCTTTTGAAAGGTTTGTCGTATGGCTATGGAATTTGATGCTTCTTCGAGTAAGGCTGTACTTTAGATATTACGGGAAATTTCAGGATTTTCTAAGTCGACCTTCAAATATTCAGGCAGATCGTACTTTAATGTGAAATCAAACTGCAATAATCGAAATAATTACTCTTTATGTGACTAGCATTAGTAAATAATGAGGAACAACACAAGTTTTATGGTAGCCAGTTGCTTGTAAACACATAGTACCTGTAAATAGCCAGTTGCTTGCAGGTACTGTACCTGTAAATAGCCAATAGCTCACCGGTACAGTACCTGTAAATAGCCAGTTGTTTGCAGGTACTGTACCTGTAAATAGCCACTTCCAAAAAAAAATGTGACTCTGAGGCAATTACATTGAAAGAAAAAAATTTCCAAAGTTACGCCTCGTTTTAGGGTAGGTGCACCCTTAAACTACTTTTGAAATTTCCATGTGCACCGTAGTCGGTCGTGGGGATCGATCCGCAGTTCACCATAACCGATCACTCGCCCACTGGGCAGTAATTGCTCACTTTGCTCGGGTGGAACCCACCCAAGTTTCGCAGTGTGCAGTGGGACTGGTCACTTTTCTCTTCTACTTGACGGCAGTGGTGCGGCAATACAATAGTGTGAAAAAATAGCATGCTGCGCCATTTCTATATTGGACACAGCGAACCAAGGCTAATAGATCGATTAAGATCCCACAAATCGAATTTCAAAATGCGTCAGAACAACTCATTAGTTCAGCATTTAAAAAAAAAAACGGGCCGCAAACCTAACATTTCAAACACCGAGAATATTTTCCAAATCCCGCATATTCGTAAAGGTCTTCACCTTCAAACTGTGTGAATCGCTTTGCACGCCCCACAGGTTCGTAATCATATGCTCCCTAATGACAACAAGCTTAAAGGGATATACCTCCCAGCGCCATTTTGCTCGATCCTCCACATCAAATACGGCCCCAAAGGTCTATTTACATACCGTTATTCTTTGCCTTGCTAAAAATCCGTTTTAAAACGTGGCGTCTAGGAGATTTTCTGTTGAATATTGTTAACTATATTTAAGAACGACCCGTTCCTATATGATTCTTTGCGCGCCTACAATGACATTGAAGTTTTATCTGTGTACGCGCAGTACTAATTTTACTATTTTGCTAATAATTACTATGAGATAAAAATTCTAAAAGAGTAATGCAGTAAAAATTAAAATAAATTATTCCAATAGGTCGCCGAAGCAAAATTATAAGACACTAGCCAAGAAAATTATAAATTGTGATTTTAAATTACGAGAATCATTCCGGTTTGTGACGACACAATTAATGCGTTCACGCTGGCTTGTCTATTAGGCGCAATGTCAACTGAGGTAGTATAGCTGCGTTTTCCGTTGCGAGGAACGATGCTACGGTCTCAGTTGACTTTGACTATGGTTAATGCACGGATGCGATCGGCGCGTAACTGTTATAAGGCAGGCGGTATGTTGCTTTAAAGATTGCTTAGCACTCCTCAGAGAGTTTCCCGTTCCCAAATTTCGACGTGAGAGCACCATAGAAATAACTGTTTGACGCCCTCACCAACAGGGTTAAATAAATAAAACCCTGAGTGCACTCAATAGTCGCCACTTCTTCTTGTGCTTTCAGCACTTCGTGTCACTTTCAGTCATTATACTCTTTTCGTATTTAAAATATTTAAAAAAATTTTAATTTTTTAATTCTCCATTTTAAAAATTGTTCGAATTGTTCAGACTTAGGCAGTTTTGCCTGCATTCCGCTGTTTGTTTGCACCTTTATGCAATTTTAAAGGTACATCCCTCCCAGCGCCATTTTTCTCAATCCTCCACATCAAGTACGGCCCCAAACGTTCTATTTACTTACCGCTAGTCAATCCCTTGCTAAAAATCCGTTTTAAAATGTGGTGTGTTCAGGAGATTTGCTATTGAATATTGGAAACTAATTTAATAGCATCCTGCGGTTATATGATCCTTTGCGCGCTTACAGTATAACCTTTATGTTCCATCTGTATGTGTGTGTGCAAGCACTCATTTTTAATCGTTTGCCATGAGATAATTACCATGAGATCAAAAATCTAAAGGACTAACGCGGTAAAAATTAAAATTATTTATGCCAACAGATCGCCGAAGAAAAATTATTAAGATACTAGCCTAAAAAATTATGAAGTGTGATGTTAAAATACGAAAGTCATTCCGGTTTGCACCGTTCCAATTGTTGCATTCACGCTGTTTCGTCTACTATGTCCAAGGCCAACTGAGATAGTAGCTGCGTTCCTGAACTTTTGGGCTTCTCTTTTCCACATATATCTTTAAAAAATGTGTATCAAACGTATGTAATATGCTCCCACCGCTCCTTTTTTTGTCCAGTTGTTGTGTTGGTGATCCAAAAGGTTATATAGGCCATGCTAGTAAACAAGCGGCTGCAGCGACTACCTAGTCGCTACCGGTCTTCTGTACAGTTCCCCCACTACCAGTGGTGAGGCGCACACCTATCGCGCACTGCAACAGCGATCTCTATTATATATAGCAGCGTCAAGTGACGTCGTATTGGCTACGAGACACCATTTGGAGGTGATAGCTACAAGGTGCACTAGATTATAATGTAACGGGAAAAAACGGCACTTCTAGTTAAGAGAATGCTGTAAGATCGGGTTTCTTAGGCTTAAAAGAACGTTGTTTTCTCCAACAACAAAAATCGCGCGATATAGGCTTATGAAATCCAGTCTAATTGCATTGGCTTCAATAAGACGATCTCCTTTCTCCCTCCAGTGCTCCTTGCAGCTAACCCAGTTACTGGCTCCACCATAGAGTTACACACAGTAATACTACGTCGTGTCACTGGCCTATAATCTAAAAGTAGTAACCATCAGAATTGCCGGTTAAAAATGTGTTAGCTTTTTAGACCTATTTTACATTTTAGCTGCATACTTGTCAGCTTTTAGGCCTAATTTTTACCTGCTGTTTTAATTTTTGCATTTACCTTTTCATTTTTGCGACATGGTGCACCTCCGGGCACATATAATTACAGTGTTACAACGTCATGCGTTACGTATATAAATCGGCGGAAGGGAAGTGATGGGAGAGACGCAATGTAGAGACAGAGTCATAAAATAGTGCTGTTGATGAAGCCAGCAGCGACTCGTTCTCGTTAACGACTTGATGTCGCCGTGGTAATGTGATTTTAGGCCTAATTTTCAGTTTTTAGGCTTATTTTTTTTTAACTGCAGTTTTAGTTTCGTTAAGTAGTATACAGACCTAATGGAGAATTTGGTTCGAAGGTAAGCCAATTCATTCTTGTAACAATGTGACGAGACTATTTTAGACGAAGCTATAAAATCCTTTTTGTTTTTACGGCTGCGTGTTATTCTTATGATTTCAATTCGACGATCAAATGTTATTATTTCATTTAGTTACGTCGAGGAAGTTTATCAGCTATAAGGAAGTAACGATGTTTTAGTTTGCCGTGTTTTAAAACTAAATTTTGACACTGACTCTAACGTTGTGAACCGTAGTCGTCTCAATTTGGTACCGTTGCGAAGTTGTAAAAAGCGACGGACGGACGGACAAAGTCGTTGCAATAGTCTTCTCAGAAGACTAAAATCGACGTAATTGCCCTAAATTTCCCCCACATTTCTAATACTGCATAGCCTACCGTTGTATTTACCCTAAATAGTGTCTGTTACCAACTATAGGGCATTTCGCACGACCGCCGCTCTTTAAGTCTATTTTGTTCGCCGCTTTTGAATATTGAAACACAGGAACGGGTCCGGAGAACAGATTTACCTTTATATCGCGCTTGCCTTTCAAGCTCTAAATTGACTGATAGCCGATCTCAAGTTTTATGACGCTTTCAATCTCTCAACAGCCACGAGGCTTATCGGTGGGTGTTCTTTTGCTCAATAAACACGACAATACAGAATCCCGCTTTTACGACGTGTCACTACTCGATTCGCTAATAAAACACTGGGGAGCCGGCCATCGAATTTCATTGGTAGAGAAACATATGTTTATGGGTCTGGTAAACAGCCACCATTGTGTCTGGTGAGCCGTTCCTCGCCGCTGCGACACGTTTCAAAGACTCGTTTTAAAACGCCAATAAAATGACGGCGTAAATGGCGGAAGCAAGAGTGTCGTTGTCGCCATTAGAGCTTTTGTGATCGACGATTAACATCGTGTGATACAAAATGGGGCGTGAGTCTCTCCATTTCTCCTAAAGCTAATGGCCAATAAGCTACTTTCCATGTGGGTACAAAAGCTGGTGACAAAGGAATAATCCACGCATAAACGTATTACGTAGTTGAGACGCCAAAAATAACGGGATAACGTAGGTATGAGTATTCACGGACGTTAATAGAGCAGTGACATGACGTAGTATTATTGTGTATAACTCTATGGTGGAGCCAGTAACTGGGTTAGCTGCAAGGGGCACTGGAGGGCGAAAAGAAGGTCGTCTTACTGAAGCCAATGCTATTAGACTGAATTTCTTAAGCCTATAATGCGCGATTTTTGTTGTTGGAGAAAACAAATTTTTGTTAAGCCTAAGAAATCCGCTCTCAAAGCACTGTCGTGACTAGAAGTGCCGTTGTTTTTTCTTGCATTTTAATCTAGTGCACCTTGTAGCTATGCTCTCCAGATGCTATCTCGTAGCCAGTATGACGTTACTTGACGCTGCTCTACAGAGCAGTGACATTTGCCGCCATATTGGCAACAGTATGGGTTTTGGAGGGCATAACTACAAGGTGCACTACATAAAAATGGAGGGAAAAACAACGGACTATGCAATAAAGTGACAGTATTGACTCGAACAATAACCTAACAATGTTTACAACTACTATAAATTAACAAACTCAAAAAACTTATGCTCAACATCAAATTTAAAAATAAGCAACCCTTAAAGCATTCAAATTTCAACTTGAATTTCTCTCTTCATTTGTTGAAAAAATGTTACTGTATGTAAACAGTGCCGATCACAATGTTTAAGAGTTTGGATTATTAAAACCATTTCTGGCGACTACTTTCTTATTGTTGGACGATTATTATTTCCATTTCAAATTTTATAACGGACACTTTGTTCAGTATTTGTTAAAAACAATGGCAGAATTCTCGGAGGCGGCATGGATGCAAGCAACCTTATCGGCGTGGCAGGGCGTCTGATATTTGCCCACCGGCGGTGTGGCGTGATGACGCACACCTCTGCTCTCGACCAACATAATCACAATTCCGTTTGGGCGCATTTCAGGCCGTTACCTCTTCATCGAGGGAATGGCTAGTTAAGTCAATTCCATTTATAGCTTATTTCCAAGCATCTGAAAGAGATTCAAATTCAAATTTGAATTCAAATTCAAATTCAAATTCAAATTCAAATTCGCTAGTAAAATTCATTTCTGACCATGTCATTGCCATAAACAAAAACAATTAAGTTCTTGGCCGTGTTCTTTGTTTAATACTTCGAATCCATTCCAATCAGTTACTTTTCATTTCTTATCCCGACATATCAATCTAATTCATTGACTTCTGCTTGATCCAGTCTCAATTCCAATAATTCCCCGTCATTCACTGAATACTTATTCAGTTCCATTCATTTTCAGGCAAATTAACAAAATGCCATCAAAATTTCCGGCAAATACTGGCAATTAACCAAAATTTAAATTATTTCGGTGGGATTAGGATGAAATCGGGTGAAAGTGATTACAATTTTTGTGAAATTGACCTGAATTGATTGCAATTATTTGCAATTTAGTTCAAATCTATAGCCAAATCATAATGAGGTGGTTGGTATTTTGATGAACGACTTGACAAGTTAGCTTGAACGGAACATGAACGGAACTTATCCTGTCTAGTCAGTTCCTGCGAATTTATTTCATAATACACAACGGCCAAAGTCAAGCCCGCTTCAAGTCACTGGAATTGGAAAGGCTTATAATTAATTCCATCACTTCCATTATTTCGAATTGTCTTATGTTCATCTCAACTCCACTAATTCCACTTTGAGTTCTGACTGAAGATAAAAATAACTGAGCCGAGCGACAGATGCTACACTACTTGACTTTACCGTTCGGTTGTGTTGTAAAATTTAATTTAATTTAACTTGAATAGCTGAACCCAACCTTCTCGAAAGGGAGTTCCGCACCTTCAGCTAGATACTGAGTTGGGGTTCCCCTTTGCAGCACACTATGGCATACTGGGTCACACTGGGTCTTACTGGGTCAATTTATATGTAAAGACCCGGTGACCCAGCTCAAAAATGTGATCCAGTTGACCCAGTCCACACTGGTCACAGTCAAAAGGTTTAAATTTTACTGTACTAAACTGTACTTGTCTACTGCTGTTCAGCCCTTCGCCACAAAACCATTTTAAAATCTGGCGGCTATAGAAGGTGTTCTGTTGTGTATCTAGGGCTAATTTACGCATACCCTACGCTGAATTTAACTGGCGGGCTTAGTCGTTAAACCTACGAGACATACAAGCTAGCGTTCGTTATGAAGAATTCGAGTGAGATCTAAAGCTGAGTTTTTCGTGCGTCAAGTGTAGCGTAAGTACAACTTATGTAAGATTTACAAGCCGTTTTGAGGATGCTAAAATATATCGTACAGCTTCATGTGGCTGGATCAGTGATTTTAACAGCAGCCGCCATCTTATATGTACGTGTTCGATTCGCGTGTCATGAATGACGTCACAGCGTCCTTTGGTCATGTTTGAGGTGGAACCTGACAGTATTCTTAAGTACTTACAAGTACTCGTGCGGGTTTTAAAGTGAAATTTCGATATTTGTCCTTCGTGTATCTCAATTCTTAATTCTGTTCTACACTCGTCAACAACAGAGCGTTTGCTAGCCTTTGCACAGAGTACAGCGACAATAACGCCATATTGGCTGCAAGCCAGTTGTTCAGATAGCTGCAAGGAGCACTGAGATAGCTGCAAGGGGCACTGGATGAAAATGGAGGCGGAAAACGGCGGCTTTTTTAGTCAAGCCGATGTCGTGAGAGCGGATTTCTTAGGCATAAAACAAGTTGTTTTGTCCAATCAATCCCCTTACGATGCGAAACACGTCATAAGGTTGTAAATTGGAAAAGAAAAGATTCCATTTTCTGAAAACTGAAGCAGCTGACAACAAATTCCAAAACAGTGAACAGTTTTAAGTGCAAGTAAGCCGTTTTCACAGCATTGGCTTGACAACTACGCTAATGTTTTTATATCTAGTGCCCCTTGCAGCTAGCACAACGACTGGCTCCTGATGCGTACTCCGCAGTTAATGCGGCGTCATTGCAGACTAGTTGAGTTGAGTCTAATACACACAATTAAAAAAAAAGAAATGCTATCATATCAAAAAATACAACTGGTAAAAGGAACCCGAACGGTTTCGCACTTCCTTACAATATTTTTGCGATATTTGTACTTTTTAATTGTACAGCTTCTTTTTGGGGCTTTTAACACATCCCATGTCCTGCACGTTTGGCGATGCCATCGGGGGCCTTTGAGTCACTGGCAGGTCTAACCTTGGTGGTAAGGCATTCGTGTCTCCAAACCTCTTACCACACCATTCCTTGGCCATATTACGTACACTGTATTTACATGTAATTGTGGCTGGCTGTCAGTGACTGCCCAGTCCTTGCCAGACCCGTTGCTATCGCAACAAATGTTATTATTATTATTATTATTATTATTATTATTATTATAGCAATAAACATAAAGTATTAATCAAAAAACATGAGTAAATTGCGTAGAGGTAAAAGAAAATATGAAATGCCACAATAGAAAAATTCTTATGGAAAAAGAGGAAAACCATGGTATATACCAGAACTATTTAATGAACTTCCAGAAAACATGTTAACCTTTGCAAATCTGAATGAACTTAAAACAAATTTAAAAATTCACATTATCAAAAATCAATATTAATACAAGATACAGTATAGACAAGACCTAATAAATCATATTGATAAAGTAATTTGATGTAAAATAAAGTATGTATTTATGTAACTTAGTGTAATGTAATTGTGTGTAACTATCTATCTTGATATAATATAATGTATGTATATATGTAACAGTGCTGCCAGTGAGGACGTCAGACGTAATAATGAAACATGTATTGAATTTGAAAAAGATTATTATATCTCAAACAAGCTTTGCAAAAAGCTTCGAGTATTGCAATTTAATTGTAATTTATAATAAAGTTATTTTTATTATAAACCGCAGGCCAAATCTGTGACCTTTTTATTTCGTATATAAAAACTTAAACCGTCGGCAGTGAGTTCAAGCGTTTTATTGTTGAAACGTTTAATTCAAGGATTAAAACAGTACAGTTTCAAAATCTCCTCTCTTGCAGTTTTATAATAACAAGAATGAAATGTTGAAACGAAAAATGGAAAAATCCTAAAAGAGACTGAAGAAATCGATTCGAAATCGGAGGGAGGTAGAAAAAGGAAGGTAAGGGGGAAGGTAGACGCGGGGGGGGGGGGGGGGGAAGAAAGATGATTGCGGTGCCGTTGTCATCAAATGAAGAAGAAAAAGCCGAGTGAATAACGACGAATATTTTAGCGTCGCCACATCTAAGTGTACGCTAGTACCACCTCCCTCCCCCCCCCTTTAATAAAGTCAGTCGTGATGTCAGTAACATCGAATGCTGTTGCAGGATCGTGAAAAGAGGGCGCGTAGTGGGTTTTGTCGGGTTAGGGGAGCTGGGGGGGGGGGGGGG